>LZPO01097190.1:281304-298994 GCA_001675575.1 Neotoma lepida | reverse complement strand
ACAAACTAAATGAAGAAACAACACCTCCCACAAAACAAAAAACCAGAAAAGTCAAAACAGGCAAATGATCAATAATGAAGCATTGTGATATCATAGTAGAGAATGGTGATGTAATAAGAGAGCATTGTGGTGTCATAGTAGAGCATTGTGATGTCATAATGGAGCATTGTTATTTCATAATAGAGCATTGTGATGTCATAGTAGAGCATGGTGATGTCATAATGAAGCATAGTGATGTCATAATGGAGTACTGTGATGTCATAATAGAGCATTGTGATATCATAATGGACAATTGTGATGTCACAGTAGAGCATTGTGATGTCATACTGGAGTATTGTGATGTCATGATGGAGGATTGTGATGTCATAATAGAGCATTTTGATGTCATAGTAGAGCATGGCGATGTCGTATTCAAACATTGTGATGTCATGGTAGAGCATGGTGATGTCATAGTAGAGCACGGTGATCTCATAATGGAGCATTGTAATTTTATAATAGAGCATTGTGATGTCATAATAGAGCATTGTGATTTCATAATGGAGTATTGTGATGTTGTAATGGAGCACTGTGATGTCATAATGAAAAATTGTGATGTCATAGTAGAGCATTNTGATGTCATAATGGAGTATTATGATGTCATAATGGATTATTGTGATGTCACAATGGAGTATTGTTATATCATAATAGAGCATGGTGATGGCACAATGGAGCATTGTGATGTCATAATAGAGCATTATGATGTCATAGTAGACCATTGTGATGTCATAATGCTCCATTGTGTTGAGACTCTGTCTGTATTGAACCTGTATAGAGCTTGTGTGTGCTGTCACAGTCTCTGTGAGTTCATATGTGCATCAGTCCTGTTGTGTCTGAAAAAGAACACTACCTCACAGTCATCCACCACCTCTGGCTCTTACAATCTTTATGCCTCCTCTTCTGCATAGGTTCCTGAGGCCTGAGGGGAGGGGGTTCATGATGACATCATAGTTAGGACTGAGTGCTCCGGTATCTGACACTCTCTTCACATTGTCCACTTGTGAGTTACTGTGGTAATTCTCTTCTACTACAAGAAGCTTCTCTGATGATGGCTGAGCAAGACACTGATATATGGCTGTATGGCATCAGGAGTCATTTTATTGCCATGTTCCTTTAGCACAATAATAGTAATAGGTTTCCTCCCAGGTCCAGGACCTATCTAGTTTCAGGTTCTTGGCCATTATAGTAGTGTCAAGTATGAGTTCTAGTTTGTGAAGTGAGCCTTAAATCCAATCAGAAAATGGTGGTTACTCCCACAACATTTGTGAGACTATTACACCAGTATATCTTGCAGGTAGGTAACCATTGTAGATAGCAGGGTTTGTAGCTGNATAATATTGATTACCTTCCAGGACCATGAATTCTAGTCAGTAGGGGTGAAGCTTCTAGTTATCCACCAGCTCAACTTCTCCATATTTCATGACATAAGTAAGTTATTATTATCTTCAGCAACAGGGACTTACCATCACAGAGAAACCAATACCCTTGGCAACAGCCTGCTTGGGAGAGTCCATGGGATGCTTTTGGCCAGTGACTCAACAAAATGTACCCTACTAATGACACTGGAAGTTTTACTTGGAGGCATAAAACATTTAGGAGTTAAAGATCTTTTCCCATTTTGCAGGCTGCCACTTTGTCCAAATGATGGTGTCCTTTGCCGTACAGAAGACTTTCAGCTTCATGAGGTCCCATTTATTAATTGTTGTTCTTAGTACCTGTGCTTTTGGTGTGCTGTACATAAAGTCCTTCCTGTGCCAATGAGTTCAAGACTATTCCCCACTTTTTCTTCAATCAGATTCAAGGTATCTGGCCTTATGTTGAGATCCTTGATCCATTTGGAGTTGGGTTTTATGTAGCATGATAAATATGGATATATTTACATTCTTCTACATGCAGTTATCCAGTTTGACAAGCACTATTTGTTGAAGATGTCGTTTTTCTAGTACGTATTTTCAACTTCTTTGTCAACATCCAGGTGTCTGTGGGTGTGTGGACTTATGTCTGGGTCTTCAGTTCAATTCCATTGATCAACTTGTTTGTTTTTCTGTCAATACCATGCCGTGTTTATTACTACAGCTCTGTAGTATGACTTGAAATCAGGGATGGTGATACCTTCAGTAGTTCTCTTATTGTATAGAAATGTTTTGGCTATCCTGATGTTTTGTGTTTGTATATGAAGCTGAAAATTGTTTTGTTTTTCAATTTCTGTGAAGAATTGTACTGGGATCTTGATAGTTATTTTATTGAATCTCAAGATTGTTTTTGCTAAGATGACCATTTTTACAATATTAATTCTACCAGTCCATGAGTATGGGAGAGCTTTCCATCTTCTGATGTCTTCTTCATTTTTCTTTTTTTCTTTATTGATTCTTTGGGAATTTCACAGTCATGCACCCCAATCCCACTCACCTCCCAGTCCCTCCAATCTGCCTGTCACCCCTGCAGCAAACACCTCCAAAATTAATTAAAAACAAAACAAACAAACAAACAAAAACAACAACAAACCCCACTTTGCTCCTTCCAGCACCTCCTCATTCATCCTAGTGGCACCGAAAGCTACGGTGTGTCACGCAGTATACCCTTTTGTCCAATCTGTCCGACCCACAAAATGTTCATTGCAGTGAGTCATCGTTCTGGCTCAAGGCCTCTAGCACACCATCACCACTGGATCTTCACTGAAACTTCTNTAGGATATCCTGCTGTTGTCCTGAGTCATGGAGACCCTGCAATTACTGTTCTGTGGGACCAGTCCCTTCATGCATTCCAGCAGGTCATCGATGGGGTAGGTGTTAGGGTGGAAAAACCCAAGGCCCAGGATGTGAGTCTTGGTGGTAACTGAGCTGGTCAATCAGGGCCACTGGATGGCTCTCTCAGGTGAGGGGCAGAGCCAGCTCTCCTAGGCCCATGCCATTGATGCCAGCTCTTCCAAGTGCGGGGGACAGCTTCTCATGGGGCTTGGGGCAGGGCTAGCTCTCCTGCTCCTGTGTTCAACAAGGGGCAGGACCAGCTATCCCAGGGCCAGTGAGGAGCAGAGCTGGCTCAACACAGCTATTGGATTTTAACACCTGTGGTTCCTATTACTGCTGTGGTAGCATGCACTGTGGACTTCATCACAGACTCCAGCTGCAGCAGGAACACAGGTCCATACATGCTCTTGGAGGCAGCTTGGACCTGGACATCATCATAGCTCTGGTAATTGCACAGGCCACCCAGAACAGTATGGCTCCAGCAGCAGCAAGGCCCTTGGACACCAACATGGTATCAGGTGGCAAGCAGGCCACCAACATCAGCCTATTTCTCACCAGCCTAGTATTTTCAGAACTGCCTCATACCACAGCACACAAACCATTCTGCCTCTCTCTCTTTCCCCTTTCGCCACCATATACTTGCTCAACATAATGGCACCCACCCAAACAGCACTACAAGGCACCGGGTGGGTCTGTGGATGCTTCTGGCAGGCCGGATCCATGTGTCTTTCACCCACCCACTCAATCTCATCCTTCAGTTTCTTTATTCAATGTCTTAATGTTTTTATCATTCAAGTCTACCACTTGATTGGCTAGAGTTATCCAAAGATATTTTTGAGGCTGTTGTGAAAAGTACTTATTGTTTCCATTATTTCTTTCTCACTCTGCTTGTCATGTTTATATAAGAAGGCTATGAAATCTTGTGTGTGTGTGTGTTAGTTTTGTATCCTGTTACTTTGCTGAAAGTGTTTATCAGTTGTAGAGGGTTCCTAGTGGAGTTCTTATAGCCTTTTATGCATAAAATCATATCATTTGCATATAAAGATACTTTGACTTCTTGTATCCCCTTGACATCCTTCTGTTGTCTTATTGCTCTAGCTAAGAACTTCAAGTACTGTATTGAATAGGCATGGAGAGAGCAGACATTCTTGTCTTGCTCATTAGAGGGAATGCTTTGATTTTTCTGTCTGTTTAGATAGATGATGGCTGTTGGTGTGCTGTAAACTGTCTTTATTATNTTAAGGTATGTTCCTTGTATCTCTAGTCTTTGCAGGACTTTTATCCTAAAGGGCTGTTGGATTTTGTCAAAGGCCTTTTCTGCATCCAATGAGATGATCATGTGGTTTTGTTTTTCATTCTTTATATGTNGTGGATTACATTTATTGATTTGTGGATGTTGAACCAGCCCTGCAGCTTTGTCATGAAGTCAACCTGATCATGGTGGATAATCTTTTTGATGTATTCTGGAATTCAGTTTGTAAATATTTTATTAAGAATATTTGCATCTATGATAGATAATGATCTATAATTTTCTTTTTGTTGGTTCTTCTTGTGGTTTTTGATATCAAGGTAATAGTGACTTGATAAAAAGAGTTAGGAAATGTTTCTTCATTTTCTACTTTATGGAATAATTTAAATAATACGAGAATTAATTTTTTTCTAAGGTCTGACAAAATTCCAAGCTGAATCTATCTGGACCCAGGCTGATTTTTGTTGAGAGAGAGTAAAGATTTTTAAAGTATGTCCTTATGATTCTCTGGATTTCCTCATGTCTATTTTAAGGGTCCCCCTTTCATCTCTATTATATTAATTTAGACATCTCTCTGTATCTTTCAATTAGTTTTGCTAAGGATTTGTCAATCTTATTGATCTGCTCAAAGAACCAACTCTTCATCTCAGTGATTCTTTGAATTGGTCTTAGTTTTGTCTTGTGTTTGTTTTTTTTTTTTCATTGACTTCAGCTCTGAGTTTGATTATTTCTTTCTGTCTACTCTTTTGGGGGTGTTCTTTCTTATTTCTTCTTGTTGTTCTGGAGCTTTCAGGTGTGTCGTTAAGTTTTTAATATAAGATCTCAAGTTGTTGTTTTTAATGTAGGCATTTAGTGCATCTTAGAACCATCTGCACTGCAACCTGAGGGGTTGGGTGTGTTGTCTTTTCATTTTCATTTAATTCTAAAAAGGTTTTAAGTTCCTTCTTGATTTCTTTCTTGGCCCATTTTTCATTCAGAAGTGAGTTGTTCATTTTCCACAAGTGTGTATACTTTCTGTTGTCATTGATATCCAACTTTAATCCATGGTGGTCAGGTAGATGCCGGGTTTTATTCCAATTTTCTCATATCGATAAAAACCTGCTCTATCTCCAAATAATGTGGTCAATTTTGGAGAAAGTTCCATGAGCTGCTAAGAAGAAGGTATATTCTTTTGTGCTTGGGTGAAATGTCTGTAGATGTCAGCAAGTTCCATTTGACTTATGGTATTATTTAACTCTAGGATTTCTCTGCTTAGTTTTTGTCTGGATGACCTGTCTGATGGTGAGAATGGGTTATTAAAGTCTCCCACTATCACTATGTGAGGGTCAATATGTGATTCTAGCTGCAGTAGTGTTTCTTTTACGAACTTAGATGCCTTGTGTTTGCTTTATTGATGTTTAGAATTGCAATATCCTCTTGGTGGATTTTTCTTTGAGTATGTAGTGTGTAGGCAAAAGTTTGTCCGGGCCCGCTCATCTCCCACAGCCACTTAGACCCAAGTAAACACACAGAGGCTCATATCATTTTTCAAACCATGGCTGTGGCAGGCTTCTAGCTAGCTAGCTCCTACATCTTAAATTAACCCATTTTATAATCTATGTCGCCACGTGTTCCACATGGCTCTACCTGTGTGCCATTACATGCTATTCTCTAGATGGCAAAATGGCATCCCCCTGCTCTGCCCCTTCTTTCTCCTTGGAATCTCCCGCCTAACCTTATTCTCCCTCACCATTGGCCAAACAGCTTTATTTATCCAAAAAACAGAGCAACACGTTTTCAGAAAGACATTCCCATCAGTAGTGTCTGTCCTTCTCTAGCTCTTCTGATTTGTTTTGGTTTGGGGTCTATTTTGTCAGCTATTAAAATAGCTATACCTGTTTGCATCTAAGGTCCANTTACTTGGAATATCTTTTCCATCCTTTTATCCTAAGGTGATATCCATGATTGATGTTGATGTGTGTTTCTTGGATGCAGCAGGAAAATGGATCGTGTTTTTTTGTTTTTTTTGTTTTTTTGTTTTTTAATCCAGTCCATTATTCTGCATCTTTTTATTAGGGAATTGAGACAGATAAAATTGATATTTCTTAATTAGCAGTATTTATTTGCTCCTTTTGTTTTGCTGCTGTGTTGTCATTGTTTAGTTATCCTCTTCAGATTCAAATTTCCCTTCTAGTCCTTTCTGTACAGCTAGATTAGTAGACAGAAACTGCTTAAATTTGGCTTTATCGTGGAATGTTTTTCTTTCCTTGTCAATTGTGATTGATAGTTTTACTGGATCTAATGGTCTCAGCTGGCACCTGTGGTCTCTAAGAGTTTTTAGAATGCCCATCCAGGTCCTTCTGGCTATAAGAGTCTTCATTGAGAAGTNGGGTGTTAGTCTAATGTACCTACCTTTATATTTGATGTCCTCCCACCCACCCAACCCCCCATGCCCCCTTGTAGCTTTTGATGTCCTTTTTTCTTCTGAATATTGATTATTTTACTTATGTGCTGGGTGTAATTTCTTTTCTGGTTCTATTTGATGTTCTGTATTTTTTTTTGTATCTTGATATACAATTCTTTCTTTAGATTGGAAAATTTTCTACTATGATTTTGTTAAAAATATTATCTGCTCAAAATATATTACATTAAAAAATTGTATTAAATAATAAAAATAATAATAATTTTTTTCTGTGCCTTTGACCTGGTTTTTTCCTTCTCCTATACTTATTATTTGTAGATTTGGGGCTTTTCATAGTGTCTCTGATTTCCTGGGTGTTTTGTACCTAGACTTTTTTAGATTTAATAGTTTCTTTGGCTGAGCTATTCTTTTCTTCTACTTTCACTTCAACATCTCAGATTCTTCCAACCATGTCGTTTTTATCATTTATTTCTTTTTCATCATTTATTCATCTTTGGAATAATCCTTCTGTACACTGTGAATATGTATTACTCTCATTAATAAAGAAGCTGATTGGTCTATAGCAAGGCAGGATAAAGTTAAGTGGGACAATCAAACTGAGGATACTGGGATGAAGAAGGGTGGAGTCAGAGGAGATGCCACCCACCCACCAAGGAAGCAGGATGTGTAGAAAATGAGGTAAAAAGCCATGAGCCATGTGGCAAAGCATAGATAAGAAATATGGGTTAACTTAGGTGTAAGAGTAACAAGCCTGAGATGTTGGCCAAGTAATATTAAGTAATATTCAGCCTCTGAGTGGTTATTTGGGAACTGGTGGGCAGGCAAGAAACATCCAACTACACTTTAATACAATGTATTCCGATTACAGTTTCCCCTCCACCAGCCTTTCCCAGATCCTCCCCAACTTCTCTTCCACTCAATTCCACATCCTCTTTCTCTACTTCTTTAGAAAACAAAAAGCAAACAAACCAGGATTTAAAAAATCAACAACAACAAAAANTAATGCATAAGAAATCCACATACACAGGCACACACACAAACAATACCCAAAAAACACAAAATCNGAAACTATAATATACAAACAAAAGGCCAGTAAGACAAAAAAAATGCCCAAACAAAGTAATGTGAGACAAAAAGTCTACAAAATATCATGGAATTTATTTTCTCTTAGCTATCTACTCCTGGGCATGGGGCCTACCCTTTAAGTAAGACTCTACTGGCAAAGATAAATAAATAAATAAATAAACAAACAAACAAACAAACAAATAAATAAATAAATAAATAAATGGATAGATAGATAGATAGATAGATAGATAGATAGATAGATAGATAGATAAAAACAAGATAAAACAAAACCTATTTTTCCTTTGCAGGTGGGCATCAATTGCAGATAGCTTCATGGTTATGTATGGGACCTTTGTCCACTTTCTTTTCTCAGTACTGGACCCCATCTGGCTTGAGTCTGTGCAGGCCCATGCATGCTGCCACAGTTTCTGTGGGTTGATTTGTGTGTCAGTTGTGTCTGGAAGATACTGTTTCCTTGGCAGCATACATCTATCTCCTCTCACGATCTTTTTCCTCTTCACATATCTCTCACTAAGCCCTGAGGAGAGGGTTTTGGTGAAGACATCCCATTTAGGGCTAAGTGCTTCAAAGTCTCTCACTCTGTGCACATTGTCCAGTTGTGAGTCTCTTGTGTTAGTTCCCATCTACTGAACAGGAAGCTTTTCTGATGATGGCTGAGTGCAGCACTGATCTATGGGTATAGCAGGATTTAATTAGGGGTCATTTTTATGCTGTGTTCCTTTAGTAGAACAATAGAATTTTATTTTCCCCTAGGCCTATGGCCTATCTAATCTCAGGCCACCACCCAAGNAGTATCCGTCATGAGTTCTCTCCAGTAGAGTGGGCTTTAAATCCAAGCAGATGTTTGTCGGTTACTTTCACAACTTTAGTACCACTATTGCATGCAGACAGGCAGGTCACCATTGTAGATCGCAGGGTTTGTATCTGGGTTGGTTACCTTCCCCTCTGGTAACATGCAGAGTACCTTTCAGTACCATTAACACTAGTCAGTAGGGGTGAAGGCATTAGGCAGGCACAAGTTCTACTTCTCTGTGTTCAATGAGGTATGTAAGTGCTATTGTCAGCAATAGGGCATTACTATCAGTTTGTAGAGGGTAACCAAAATCCTTGGCAATCGCCTTGAGTTGTTTGAGTGTTCCTGTTGGGCCATGTCTTAGTTAGGATTTCCATTGCTGTGAAGAGACATCATGACCATGGCAACTCTAAAAAAGGAAAAGATTTAATTGGGGTGACTCACTTACAGTTCAGAGGTTCAGTCCATTAACATCACGGTGGGACATGGTGGCATGCAGGCAGACATGGTGCTGGAGAAGTAACTGAGATTGCTGAGAGTCCTACATCTTGAAGGCAATAGGAAGTGGTCTGAGACACTGCGTGGCATCTTGAGCATATATGAGACCTCAAAGCCCACCTCCACAGTGACACACTCCCTCCAACAAGACCACATCTATTTCATCAAGGCCACACCTTCTAATGGTGCCACTCCCTTTGGGGGCCATGTTCTTTCAAACCACCACAGGCTCCTTTGGCCAATGACTCAATTAGATGTAATCCATTCCTGGCATTGGATGTTTCACTTGGTGGTGAAGGATGTCTAGCTGGGGCATTGTCTCCCCTGTTAGTCGGTGACTCCATTTAGATTTCATTCATATATGCATCTATGTTTAAGAAGCTTTTACAGTAGCAGGTTTCTATACGATCCCCCAAATGACCCTTGGTGTTTTTTGTTCCTCTTGTGTTCCCTCCTTACTTCCNTTCTCCTCCCCATTAAATCCTCCTGTTCCAGTCTTCTCCCTGCCTCTCCATAACTGTATATGCTATTTCTCCTTCCTTGAGATCCTCCCTTCCTCCCGGTCNCTTTCTCTGTATCTAGCCTCTGTGTCTTATGGATTATAGCATANCCATCAACAATTTACAAGGTAANATCCANATGAGTACNTACCATGTTTGTCATNTGGGGTCTGGGTTACCTCACTCTGGATGATTTTTTCTAGCAATTTTTTCTGCAAATTTCATGGTTTTGTTTTTTANGAGCAAAATAGTATTCCTTTGTTTAAATGTAGTACATTTTCATTANTCATTCCTCTGTTGATGGACATCTGGGCTATTTCTCCTTTCTGGCTACTGTGAGTAGAGCAGCAAAGAACATACACGGACAAGTGTCTCTGTAGCAGGGGTAAAGTCCTTTGGATATATGTCCAGGGGTAGTACAGGTGGATTTTGAGGTTATTCCCAGCTTCCTAAGGAACCACCACATTGATTTCCATAGTGGCTGTACAAGTTTACACTCCCACCAGCAGTGAAAAAGTATTCCCCTTTACCCACATCCTTGACAGCATGTACTGTCTTTTTTTTTTTTAATTGATCTTGGCCATTCTGACTTTTGTAAGTTGGAATCTCAAGGTAGTTTTGATTTTCATGTCCCCTGAGGACTAAGGATGTTGAACATTTTTTTAAAGTGTTTTTCAGCCATTTGTGTTTCATTCTTTGAGAACCCTCTGTTTAGTTCTATGTGTAAAGCTTTCATCAAGGCAGCCTGTGATTCAGCTAACCCTCCCCTTGGCTTGCACATGTCTCTGTGGAACACTGCAGAGTCATCNGACAGCCAGAAGGAAACACCTTTAGATGAGCTTTCTCTGGAAGTATGTTCAGGAAACAGCTCCCAGCCCTTATGACCACTAAAATTCCAGGCAAGGCCTGGCACTCCCAGTTACACAACTCTCTCCTTTAAAAATACCAAATTGTAAAATAAAGTTGTTCACTTCTTTTTGGTAAAAGAAACCCTGACAGTCTGTGTGACTCCCTGCCTGCATGGCCATTGATCTTTGTCAGGTCCAAAGGAAACTCCATCTCCCTAAATTCTAGCAGTTAGACAAAGGCAACATTCCTCAGGAACTTGTGAAGCTGGTTCCCCTCTACAAAAGGAACCATTTCCCTGATCACTGTCAATACCAAACAAAGCCCATGCTGGGCTCCAGGCTCCCTAGGTATCATAAGTACCTAGGTCTCCTCACCATCCCCTACCCTAAACTTCTCCACCTCATGGGCTTCCCTTCCCCCAGCCTCTCACTTCTTATAACCCTGCTCTTTCAGCTATGTCTTTGTCTTCATCTCTCAACCCCCACCCCACTTTAACCATACCACGGAATAGTCGTGCCTTCACTTTATACCCTCCTCTCTTCCAGGAACTCCAAGTGTCAGTTTTTGCTATGCTGCATGTGGCTATTTTCAATTGGGTTATTGGTCGTCTTGATGTCCAGGTTTTTTTAAGTTCTTTATATATTTTAGATATTAACCCTTTATCACATGTGTAATTGTTAAAGATCTTTTTCCATTTTGCAGGCTCCCACTTTCCCCTGAATGATGGTGTCCCTTGCCATACAGAAGACTTTCAGCTTCATGAGGTCCCATTTATTAATTGTTGTTTTTAGTACCTGTACTGTTCATAAAGTCCANTCCTGTGCCAATGAGTTCAAGACTATTCCCCACTTTCTCTCCTATGAGATTCAGGGTATCTGTCCTTATGTTGAGTCCTTGATACATAGAGAGTTGATTTTTGGATCAGGTGATGAATATGGATCTATTTACCTTCTTCTACATGCAGCTATCCAGGCTGACAAACACCATTTGTTGAGGATGTAGTCTTTTTTTCAGTGTGTATTTTCGGCTTTTTTTTTTGTCAAAACTCAGGTATTCATGGGTATGTGGACTTACGTCTGTGTCTTAAATCCCATTCCATCACTGTGCCTGTTTTACGTGCCATTTTTTTATTACTTTAGCTCTGTAGCACAACTTGAAATCAAGGATGTGATATCTCCAGCATTTCTCTTATTATTCAGAATTGTTTTAACTATCCTGGTGTGTGAGTGTGTGTGTGTGTGTGTGTGTGTGTGTGTGTGTACATGTGTGCATACATTTGCATATGAAGCTGAGAACTGTCTTTTTAATTTCTGTGAAGAATTATGTTTGGAATTTGATGGGGATTGTGTTGAATCTGGAGATTGCTTTTGGTAGGAAGTCCATCTTCACTATATTAGTCCTTCTGATCCACAAGCATGGGAAATCTTTCATCTTCTTTTGTTTTCTTCAATTTCTTTATTCAATGTCTTAAGTCTTACATTTGCTAGGTTAGAGTTATCATGAGCTATTTTATTTTTCCTGAGGCTGTTGCGAAAGAGTTATTTCTCAATTTCTTTCTCCATCTGCTTTTCATTGGGGTATGGGAAGGCTACTGATTTGTTAATGCTAATTTTGTATTGTGCTACTTTGCTGAAGTGTTTATTAGCTGTAGAAGTTTCCTGTAGGAGGTTTTAGAGCCTTTTATATATAAATGTATATCTGAAGATAAAGATACTATGTCTTCTTCCTTTCCTGTTGGTATCCCCTTGCTCTCCTCCAGTGTCTTATTGCTGTTGCTGAGACTTTAAGTATAGAGATTCATAGCTCTGTAATTTTTCTNTCTTGTTGGGTCTTTGTGTGGTTTAAGTATCAGGGTATTTTTGGCTTTGTAAAAAGGCCCATTGATAGGCAATGTTCCTTCAGTTTCTATTTTGCAGAATAATTTGAGGAGTTTGGTGTTAATTTTTCTTTGAATATATGGTAGAATTCTGGGCTGAATCTGTCTGGCCCTGAGCTTCCCTTGTTTGGAAAACTTTTAATTACTACTTCTACTTCACTGGGGGTTCTAGGGCTGTTTACATTGCTTATGTGCTATGAACTTGCCTCTTGGAACTGCCTTCATTGTGTCCCATAGGTTTGGGTGTGTTGTGTTTTCGTTTTTCTTCAATTATAAAAAGAATTTTAGCCGGGCGGTGGTGGCGCACGCCTTTAAGCCCAGCACTCGGGAGGCAGAGGCAGGCGGATCTCTGTGAGTTTGAGGCCAGCCTGGGCTACCGAGTGAGTTCCAGGAAAGGCGCAAAGCTACACAGAGAAACCCTGTCTCGAAAAACCAAAAAAAAAAACAAAACAAACAAAAAAAAAACCACAATTTTAGTCTTAATTTCTGTCTCCATTTTTTATTCAGTAGTGAGTTGTCTATTTCCATGAGTTTTTATACCTTCTGTTTTTCTTGATATTCAGCTTTAATCCATGATGGTCAGATAGAACATAGGGTATTATTTCTGTTGAGACTTGCTTTGTGTCCAAATATGTTGTTAATTTTAGAGAAAGTTCTATGAGCTGCTGAGAAGAAGGTATATTCTTTTGTGTTTGGATGAAACATTCTGTAAATATCTGCGACATGNATTTGATTTATGACATCATTTAACTCCAGCATTTCTCTGTTTGGTTTTGGTTTTTATCTAGATGACCTGTCTATTGATAAGAGTGGGGTATTAAAGTCACCCACTATTACTGTGTGAGGGTCAACATGTGATTTAAGCCATGATAGTGTTTTTGATTTTGTTTCTTGTTTTTTTCTTTTGTGTGTTTGTGTGTGTGTGTGTGTGTGTGTGTGTGTATGTGTGTGTGTGTTTTATAAGCCCTGGGTCTCTTGTGTTTGGTACATGAATGTTTATATCCTGTCCACCCAAAGAGTGGGGTCCCCAGGGATTTGGAAGTGTTGGGGGAAGAGGAGTTCCTGCAAGTAGGTTGCAATAAAACAAAGAATAATCTGGAGAGACAGGATAAAAGGGCTATGGGGACCCAGAATCTGTAACAAGAGTTGGAGTCTCCAGGGAACTGAGTTGAGGTGGGAGGAGGGCCACCTGCAAGCATGTGGTTGCTCGTTTCTGGAAGAGGCATATTGTCTTGGCTGTTCATGTTTGTGGTTTTTGTCCTGGCATCTAGGCATCTGGAATCACGATGTTTGAAGTCTTTCTTTGCATAAGTATTTGGTCTTGTCTCTTTTTGGTGTGTATTCTCACCTTCGGTTGCTGTCGCCCACTCTGTATCCTAGGTACGAGGGATCCTTGGTGGAGAATGTTTCTACGTGTCAGCCAGCGACATAAAGAATGGAAATGGTGTAGAAGAGAAGCTGATAGGGCCACAGTAAAGAGCTATGGGGATCTCAGGTCTGCACCAAGAAATGGAGTCTCCAGGGAATGGAAGTGGGGCTGAGTGCAGGACTTTTGCNGACAGAGTGCTACAGGACTAAGAGTAAGTCTGGAGAGACCACAGTGGAGGACAGAAATTATAGTGAAAATCTGCTGTGTCTTTCATCTTTGTGAGTTCCTGTGTGCATCAGTCCTGCTGGACTTAAGCCTTGGTGTTCTTCATCTCCTCTGGCTTTTATAATCTTTCTGCCTCCTCTTCCACGGGGTTCCCTGAGCCCCAAGGGGAGGGATTTGATGGAGACATCACTTAAGATTCGTTGTTCCATTGTCTCTCACTCTCTGCACATTGTCCAGTTGTGTGTCTCTGTGTTTGTTCTCATCTACTGCAGGAGGAAGCTTCTCTGATGATGGCTGAGTAAGACACTGACCTATGAGGAGAGGAGAATGTCGTTATGTGTCATCTTATTGCTATGTGACTTAAGCAGAACAGTAGAATTTTGTTTTCCCCTAGGTCCCTGAGCTATGTAGTCTCGGGTTCTTATACAGATTGTTATTTATTTATTTTTTTTGCAAATTAGGTCAGGTTGGGCATTTACATGGGAAAGGCTTTAACAAGCTTTCTGTGAAGATGAAGCCATGATAGAAAGGACAAGCTACATTGGAAAAAGTAGGGAGATGTAGTATGAAAATTCACATTCCAAGAATTAAAGGTNGCCCAACTCCAGGCTGCCCTTGACTCTTTGCCAGGGATTATGACCTTCTCCTGGACCCTTGCTCTCCCTTTGGAATTCACCAGACCCTGTACCCTATCCTACCAGCAATCCTTCAGCCAGCCCATTTGGGGCAGAGATGTAGATGACCTACCCTCACATCAAACTCCACCAAACTCCAGGAACCCTTCAGCTGCCTGTGCCAGATCCACACTCCAGGCTCAGTCAGGTCCACACATCTTGTGCTTTGGCCCAGCCTAACGAGTCTGTTGGGNGAAGATGCTGCTGAATCCTCCCCAAATCCCAGACCTACACCAGGTTCAACAAACTGCCTGGTCTAGTCTGATCAGTCCTGTCTGCATCTTTCCTGACCTCCAAGTTCAGGCCAGACAGCACATCCTTGCACCAGCTCAGTCTGCTGTGTCCACCTAAGACACACAACCAACACATGAAGCAGATACACCTAAGTCTCAGCATAAAACAGTATGAAAGGTCAAGACAATATGTCCCCCTCAATATCCACCAGTCCTACAGAAGTGTTCTCCAGTGAGATGCCCAGATGAACTCCAGAACACAGAATTTAAAAAACAATCATAAATATCATCAAAGACTTCAAGTAGAGTATAAAGAAGACACAAACAGATCAATGAACATACAGAGAACAAACTCAAAGAGAATAAATNTCCGAATGATGTTCAAGAAAACACAAACACAAGGCTGAGTGTGACAACAAAGATAATTCAGGATTTGAGAACCAAACTCAATAAAGAGATAGAAACAGTGAAGAGAACCCAAACTAAAATCAAAGAACCCAATCACCCAACTAGAAAATTCACAGGAAAGCCTTAAAAGTGTAATGGCTCAAATAGGAGACAGAATATCAGGACTTGGAAATAGAGTAGCGGAGTTAGGTCACACAAAGAAAGAATCTGAAAAAAATTAAAAGACACAGGAAAGGAATAAGCAGAAAATAGAGACACTAGGAAAAGACCAACTCTTCAAATTAGAATCATAGATAAGGGGGGGAAGACAAGGCATAGACCAGACCTTTAACAAGACCATAGAAGAAAACTTTTCCAAACTAAGGAAAGACATATAGATGCAAGAAGCACACAGAGCCCCAACTAGACAGGACCAGAATAGAAATCCCTATAGCATACAATAGTTAAAACACTAACTACATAGAACAAAGGAAGAGTATTAAAAGCTATGAGAAAAATTCAAGTCACATATAAAGGAAAACTCATCAGAATGACACCTGATTTCTCAATGGTAACTTAAAAGCCACTAGAACCTGGAGCAATGAATTCCAAGTTACTAAAGACCATGAATGTCATCCTAGACTACTGTACTCAAGAAAACTACCTGCCTTAGTAGAAGGAGAAAAAAAAACCTTTCCATGACCTAAACATGCTAAAACAATTATATCCAGCAGACCAACCCTAAGCAGAACTCAAGAAGCAATACTTTGGACTGGAGAGAGGAATAAGTCCAGTGAAAGACCTCTAGAAAGAAAGAAAGAAAAAACCCAAAGCTATGACTATTGAAACAATTAAGAACACAAATAGCAAAAAAAAATCTACAAAACAAAACAAAACAAACATCAAAATGACTGTAAACAATACACACCTCTCAATAATAACTTGCAATGCTAATGGCCTTAACTCTTCAATCAAAAGAAACAGACTGGATGAATGGATTAAGAAATCCATTTTCAGGGGCTGGAGAGATGGCTCAGTGTTTGAGAGCACTGGATGCTCTTCCACAGGACCTGAGTTCAATTCCCAGCATCTACATGGCAGCTCACAACTNTCTGTAACTCCAGTTCCAGGGGATCTGACACCTTCACAACAATGCAAATAAAATAAATTTTTTTAAAAAATCCATTTTCTGCTGATTACAAGAAATTCATCTTAGAATTAAAGATAGATACCACTTGAAAGCCTGGGAAAAATCATTCCAATCAATCAAATGGTATTAGGAAGCAAGCAGATGTCTCTTTCCTAACACTGAACAAAATAGACTTCAAACTAAATCAGAAGAGACAAAGAAGCATATTTCATTCTAATTAAGGAAACAATTAACCAAGAAGGCATTATGTATAGCCCTAAGTACATATGCATCAAACTCTGGAGCACCCAGTTTCCTAAAGAGCCTCCTACTGGATTAAAGACCTAGGTTAATGTCAACCCATTTATAATAAGTGATTTCAATACCCCCACTTTCTCTAAAGCACACAAAGGTCATCTGAACAAAAAAATAACAAAGAAATGTCATCATACATCCAATGGACTTAACAGATACCTAGAGAATATCCTATCCTAACACCAAGAGTATGCACTCTTCTCAGAAGCCTGTGAAAGCTTCTTCAAAATAGACCACATCCTGCAACACAAAACAAATTCTAGGAAAACTGAAATAGTTCCATGTATTCTATTTGGTTATAATGCAATACAACTTAAAATGGACAGCAAACAAATCTCTATTAAGAACACACACTAATGGAGATTAAACAACATATCACTGNATGATGAATGGGTCAAAGAGGAATCAGGAAAGAAAAATATCCCGGAACTGAACAAAAATAAAAATACAACACAACAAAACCTCTGCCCTATTTTAAAAATATATCAGAAAGAGCACCGAAAAGACTTACTGAAAAAGATGTAAGAACAAGAATAAACCAATCCCAAATTCATGAGATAGCAAGAAATAAATATCAAAGCAGAAATCAATGAGATAAAAACAAAATAATATAAGAATCAGTGCATCTAAGAGCTGGCTCTTTGAGAAGATAAACAAGAAAATCAACAGAACCTGGGCCCAAGTAGCCCAAACAAAGAGAGGACCCAAATTAACAGAATCATAAACAAACCAAGAAACAAGGACATGAAAGAAATTCAGAATGTACATGGGAATACTTTAATACCATGCACTCNATTAATTTGGAAAAATCTAAAAGAAATGGATATATTTCTAGATTCATCCAAACCACCAAAGTTAAACCAAGAGAAGATCAACAACCTCAACAGACCCATAACAAATACAGAGACTGAAACTAATAAAGAGCCTTCCTTTTACTAAATTGTTGCTGCCTTGTAAGCCACAGCTGTCTGAATCAGCAACTGCAACTCTACCACTACNAGCAGCTGCTTCAGCTGCAAAGGCTACAGCCTGAGGAGATTCTGTTCCCTCAGGCACCAACTCTTTCAAAGCTACCAAGGGAACTTATCTAAATCTCTGTCCCTCTAAAGAACTCAAAATGCAAAGGTTGTGGTAGAATTCTGCTCACTCAGAGAGGCTGAATAGCAAGTAGCTCACTTCCTCTCCTTGCTCTCATCCTCCAAAAAGACCTCCTGCTTCTCTTCGCCCCTCCTTAAAAACCCTTCTCCACCTGGCTCCTCCCTACCACTTCCTGTCAGCTAGTTGCTGACTCAGCCTCCTGACCACAGGTGAATTTTATTTAAT
>LZPO01097190.1:267519-280674 GCA_001675575.1 Neotoma lepida | reverse complement strand
TAGGTGCAGAAAAAGTCTTTGACAAAATCCAACATGCCTTCATGATAAAGTGCTAAAGAGAGTGGGAAGGAACTACCTCAATACCGCAAAGGCTATATATGATAAACCCACAATCAACCTAAATGGGGAAAAACTCAAAGCAATAGCATTCAAATCAGGAGTGAGACAAGGCTGTCCATGATTCCTACTCCTCTTCAATATAGTATCTGAAGCACAAGCTGGAGCAATCAGGCAAGAGAAGGAAATTAAAGGGGCAGAAATAGGAAAAGAAGTAAAACTATCCTTATTTGCAGATGATATGATATTCCAAAAATTCCACCAAAAGATTTTCTAGAAATGATGAACAATTNCAGCAAGGTAGCAAAATACAAAATAAACTTATAAAAATCAATAGCTTTTTTATATGCCAACAATTAACATGCTGAGAAAGGTATCATAGACATACTTCCACTCACAATAGTGTCAAAGAAAATAAACCTAAATAAGGAGATAAAAGGTGTCTACAATGGTAACTCTGAAGAAAGAGATTAAGACATTGGCCTACACATTGGAGCATGACATCTCATGCTCATGGATCTGTAGAACTAATGCTGTGAAAAATCATTATTCTACCAAAAGCTTTTAAAGGTTCAGTTCCATCTGCATAAAAATTTCAATCTCATTCCCCCAAAGAAATTGAAATTCATATGGAACCACAAAAAAACCCTGACAGCCAAAGTAATCCTTGGCAAAACAAAACAAAACAACAACACCACCAAAAAAAAAAAAATAGCTGGAGCAATTACCATTCTAGAGTTCAAAACATATTACAGAACCATAGCAATAAAAACAGTGTGGCACTGGCACAAAAATAGACATATAGATCCATGAAACAAAATAGAAGACCCAGACATGAGTACACACAAACTACAGCCATTTGATATTTGACAAAGATGCCAGAAACACACACTGGAGGAAAGATAGCATCTTCGACAAATAATTCTGGAAAAACTGAATCTCTACACGTAGAAGAATAAAATAAGACTCATATCTATCATCTTGCACAAAAGCTAACTCCAAATGCATTCAAGACCTCAACGTGAAACCTGAAACTGCTGGAAGAAGACACAGGCAGAACACTACAGGATAGAGGTGTAGGAAGGGGCTTTCTGACTAGAACCTCAATGCCCAGGAATTGAGGCCAACAATGACAAGTGAGAACCTCATAAAACCCAAAAAGCTCTGCCCAACTAAGGAAACAACTGAATGAAAAGGAGGCCAGCAGAGTGGGGGAGAATCTTTCCAGCTATGTATTTGACAGTGGATTAACAGCCAGAGAATACAAAGAACTCAAAAATTCAAAGACTCAGGAGAAGAGTTCTCAGACAAATAAATAAAAATGGCTAAGAAATATTTTTGGAAAATGTTCATCATCCTTAGCAATTAGAAAAATGCAAATAGAAACAACTTTGAGATTTTATCCCACCCCAGTCAAAATGGCAAAGATCAACAAAACAGCTGGTCACAATGCTGGTGAAAACATGGTGAAAGGGAGCCCTCAGTCACTCCTGCTGGGATTGTAAACTAGTGCATCTATTCTAGCAAACAGTTTGGAGAAGTCTCAAAAAAATAAAAATAAATCCAGCATATGACTCAGCTATGCCACTGCTTGGCACATGCTCACAGGACTTGCCATCCTACTCCACTGACACTTTCCTCACCCATGTTTGTGGCTATTCATAATAGTGTGAAATGGAAACAAGCTAAATGTTTCTCATTTGACAAATGGATGATGCAGATGTGGTACATAAACTCTGTGGAACTCTATCCAACTATAAAAAACAATGAAATCATGAAATTCGCAGGTAAATGGATGGACCTAGAAAATATATTGAGTGAGGGAAACCACACCCCAAAAGACAAGCATTCCATGTTCTCACTCTTCTGTTTCACAGCTTCCAAACTTCAGATGTGAGCCTNCAACCTAGAGTAACCACAGAAACTAGGAAAGTGAACAGGGACTCCGAGAGGGTGTCCTGGAGATTCCACTACTGTGACTAAAGCACCATGGCCAAAAGCAACTTGGAGAGGAAAGGATTTGTTTAAATTTTCATCACTAAGGGAGCAGAAACTGCAGCAGAGAATAAAAGGATTCCGCTTTCTGGCTTGTTCCTCATAGCTTGTCCAGCCTGTTTTCTTACAGAACCCAGGACTACCAATCCAGGGGTGGGACGGCTCCTAGAAAACTGGGCCCTCCCACATCAATCACCAATCAAGGAAATGCACCACAGGCTTGCTCACGAGCCACTCTGGTGGGGGTATTTTCTCACTAGAGGTTCGCTCTTCTAAAATGAATCTATCTTGTGTCAAGTTGACATGACANTAACCAGCACAGAAGTGGGTGCTAGAAAGGGGAGTGCTGAATACGTGTGACATGAAAGGGGAAATGAGAAGAACAGGGACGGGGGCTCTGCTGGAGAAGGGGCAGGTCAATACAGAAGGAGAGAGGGAGGCTGGACAAATAACACTAAGGATGCTTGAAAAGTCCTTAAGGAATTGCATTATTTTGTATTTACCTAAAATTATATACAATACACATAAGTGTACAGGCATGAGGAACCTCCATCGGAGTTGTTGATAAGGGGAGTGCAAGAGATTCCCCAGACAATACAGGCTATTGCTGTTGTTCTTGGTTGCCTGCCAGAGGTGGACCCACTTAAGAGATAATACAGAAAGACAGAGCAAAGCTGACCGTGGAGTGAATAAAAGGAACGGGGAAGATGGTATTGGAGTCTGCTTAACCAATGATGTCTTCTCTCTCGGGTTACTCAAAGTTCGGAGTAACTGTTCTGTCGCTGCCTGTTTTCAGCATGAGAAATAGGACACGACCAGTCAAACTCACAGGCACACACTGTAATCCTACCTCTGTTCTCAAAACCATGGGGTTCGTTTTTGAGAGTGGGTGGGAAGGCAAAGGAAGAAGCTAGTAAGGAAGGCCGACCAAGAGGGAAGGGTGCTGGGATAAAGGAAACATTCCTGTATGCAGGTATATACAGCACATGTTTCTCCCGTGCTATAGCTCTTTGTGTGTGCACAGCTTGTTACTTTTAGCTTTTCTTCACCTCAGATTGCCGCAAGTGTTCAGTTTGCACAAATCGTGATATACTGCAATAGAATAAAACACACCTGTACTGTCCCAAAACGGAGCCAGGGAAGACGCAGGAGAGACAAGGCAAGGGAGAAGAGACACCAGGTTAAGAGGAAAGAGTCTGGGGAACACGGACGCAGGAGACTGTGNGGATACGGATGCTGTGAAGGAAGTTAGCCCACCCAGTCCTATCCTCTCAGTGTACCACTGCGAAAATCATGTCTATCCTTTTTTAGTATAAACGTGTGGAGATCTGGGAGGAGTCAGAAGTGTAAAACAAAGTCGCGCCTGCAGACTGCCACTGCTAGCTGGGCCGAAACTTATCTCCTTTTCTCTCCTTGCTTTTTTAATACCATCGGAATTGTAACACAAATTCGACCTATGTCTTGCTTTTAACCTTGAGATGGCAAAACGGTCTCAACATCTTTAATGTAAGGGAAAGACAGTTGAGAAATTTGGTTGTGTAGCGGTACTGATTAAAGCTGCGCTCTAACACTCAACCACGAGGGGCGCGACTTTGTAAAACAGTAATTAATTTACCAATCCGGTGCTTCCGGATTTGGCTGGCACTGCGCCAAGAGCCCGAGAACCTTTGTGCTCAGGGCAAAGAGTAAGATGCTGAAGTCGGAGCCTAGGGCTGTGCAGACCTCTCGCGCCATGCGGTACCTACCGTGCCTGTTGCCCTGGGTGTTCGCGCTGGTCTGGGGACAGTCTGAAGGTGAGTAGAAGTGGACACAGAAGGGTCTGGAGATGGAGGAAGAGAGCGCCTGACTAGTAGGTAGCGCTGGGGGTTGTGGGCGGGTGGAGGTGGGACTCTGGCAGGCTTGGAGCACACAAGTGGGAGGAACNATGTGCGGATCCGGCTCAGAGCCGAACTCAGTTCAGAACCCTACCCTGCGCCTCTCCTTCCCAAGCCCAACTAAGGCTGTTCTTTTTCCTAATAGTCTGTCTGCCGACTTGGTCACTCACTATGCTCATTCAGTTTTCATTGTTTCCAGTCCAGCAAGAGAATTTCCCCTTCCGCTGCCTGCAGATATCTTCCTTCGCCAACAGTAGCTGCTCACGCACAGACGGCTTGGCCTGGCTGGGGGATCTGCAAACGCACCGTTGGAGTAATGCCTCGGACACCATCAGCTTCGTGAAGCCATGGTCCCAGGGCACATTCAGTCACCAACAGTGGGAGAAGTTGCAGCGTATACTTGAAGTTTATCGAACCAGCTTTACCAGGGACATACAGGAATTAGTCAAAATGGTGCCTACCATACACTGTGAGTGGAGGGATGGAAACCTGAACAGGTACCCAGTGGGTGAGAGAGGCCCCCAAACCCTAACTGGATAACTGTGGGGTTATCTGATCAGAGTCTGCTTTCTCTGCCCTTATGATTTTCACTTCTGTCTAGAGAGATCCTTGTTTCTTCTGAAAATTAGTCCCTGTTTCTGCTCCAGGACACGCGATCATTTCCCTCAACTGAGACCTAACTATTATCTTCACGCCAATTTCTTCTCCTTTCTTCCAAACTTCTTAATCATTCTTTGATCTCGACCCATTCCTGTTTACAGATCCCATTGAGGTCCAGTTGTCTGCTGGGTGTGAAGTGTACTCTGGGAACACTTCGGAGAACTTTTTCCATGGAGCATTTCAAGGGGAATATGTCCTGAGTTTTCGAGGTACTTCCTTTGACAAGGCCCCAGAGTCCCCACCTTGGATGGATTTGGTCATTAAAGTGCTCAACGGTGATCAAGGGACAAGGGAAACGATTCAGGAGCTTCTGAATGACACCTGCCCCCAGCTTCTCCGTGGTCTCCTAGCAGCAGGGAAGCCAGAACTGGAGAAGCAAGGTCAGCCTACTATCCTCTCTGCAGGGGGATTACTTCTATGTTTTCCCTTCACTGTAAGCTTTAGAGAAAGGGCAAGGCCTAAGAGGAGGTGAATAAGGCATGTGGGGTTTATTCTTTGCACTGACAGTCGCTCTTGGGTTCTAGGAATTGAGTTAAACACTGGATATCAGAACTGAGCCAGGTCGTATTTGAGACATGCTTTATCATCTGAACTCAGGGTGTTCTAGAGTACAGAGGAGGGCTGTTCACAGGACACTTGGATGGGGAAGGGGTAGAAGTATCAGGGATGGTTTCCCTAGTCACAGTGATACAAATGATTTTAAACATNAACTTGATAGGAGGCCTGGAGCCTCTAATGTAAATGTTGTTGTTTTAAGTTTTTTTGTTTTGTGTTGTTTTGTTTTTTCTTGCTGGATACAGAGAAGCCTGTGGCCTGGTTGTCCAGTGGCCTCAGTCCTAGACATGGCCATATGCAGTTGGTGTGTCATGTCTCTGGATTCCACCCAAAGCCTGTGTGGGTGATGTGGATGCAGGGTGAGCAGGAGCAAAAGGGTACCCAGAGAGGTGACATCCTGCCCAATGCCGATGGGACGTGGTATCTCGAAGCAACCCTGGATGTGGAGGCTGGAGAGGTGGCTGGCCTGGCCTGCAGGGTGAAACACAGCAGTCTAGGAGGGCAGGACATCATCNTCCATTGGGGTAAGAAAAAAACTGTAGCCTGTGTTGAGAGTGAGTAGAGGCACCCTTCACGCATGGAACAAGAGTTGGAGAAGCCTAGTTTCAGAGAGGAAACCCCTAGCTATTATAGGAGAGATAGAAGAAGGGAATTCTAGATACAGAAAGAAATCCCAAAAAATTTGAGGTAAGATGTTCTATATATAAGAAGAAAGGAGACCAGGAAGATCAGGAAAGAAATGGCAAAGAAGTGCAGGAGGCTCTGTTCATTCCCCAGGATAAAGGACCCAGGCTCAAAGCATAGCTGTAGTACACTGAGTGCCTCCTGTGTGAGCACTGACCACTCTGCTGCCACCTACCCTTTCATTTCAACACTCAGCTTTGAAGCAATTCTGCTGTTCTGACTTTATAGATGACGAAGTCGATGCTAAGATAGGGTCACCACCCAAGGTCACACAGAAAGTTGTAGAGCTGGAGGTAGACAGAGTCACATCTGTCTGGATAGCACGCAGCCATCCTGTCAAAAGAGGGTCAGTCTAAACTCCTGAGGAATAAAAGGGCAGAGTTTAAATGAAGGAAGAAATAATGGCATGGCTTCCTCACCTGTGCTCAGAATAGGGAACTTGAAATAGGGATGGGTTCTTTGTTTAGAGATGCCTTGTATTCTTCCAAAGCAGGTGGCAGACATTCATCTGTGGGTATTATCATCGCGGTAGTTCTAGCAGTGGTCTTTCTTGTGCCCTGTCTTGGTCTTGTGTTCTTCTACGTCAGGAAGCGCCGGTAAGTCTCCCTTCCATGCACTCCTTTCCTCAACATCCCTCCTCTCTTCCCTCCTTTCCTCTCCTAATGGCCTCTCTCTTTTCTCACAGCTCCTATCAAGACATCCTGTAGCTGTTCCTCCACCTGCCTCTCCTGAGACTCAGACTTTCCAGCTTCTAGGACTTTGGTCCTGGTCCGCTCAGGAACTGAGGACAAAAGGAGAAAAACCTTGAAGAAGTGAAGAGTAACCAGCACGCCCTTTCAACATTTATTTTTTAAAAATTAATTCATTTGTCATTGTATTACAAGTTTATAAGCCAGTTGGTTCAGAACAAGCACAGTTGCAAATGCACAAACCTGCAGAGCAAGCTGTGGGCAGTATTTTATGGAATTTGCACTGAACTGGAAAGCACACATCCTGCCTAAGCAGATGCTTCAGGGTTTGTTGACAAGTGAAAGTCCAGCGCCGACATGGCTGAACTCTGCAGTTTTCAAGAAAACTAGAAATATGGATTTTGGGGAGTGACATACAGATTTTAAAATGTGAACTCAAATATTTGCAGATATTGGCACTGTTTGATATCTTAGATCCACACCTGCTGAATGTGAATAATCTAATGATAACTCAAGGGCTCCCAGCCTGTGGCTCTTTTTTTAAAAAAAATATTTGTCCTAAATGCCATAGTGACAATTTTAGAATGTAGTCTCTATTGTAAATATGCATTTATGACTGAAGGGTGTATTCTCTTTAAAATAAAATTAGGAGGTCTCTTGAGGTTCTACTTGGAGTAACTGTATTTAAAAAGAAGTCACAGTGTATACCTATTTTGTTAAAACAAAACAAAAACCCACTCTCCTTGAGATATTTCCCTAAAACATTGCTATGATTTGCATCCAGAATGTATCCCAAGACCCCATGTGTTGAAGGTTTGGTTCTCAGCCCAGGGCACTCTCAGGAAGTAGTAGTTACATTAGCAGGTGAGGCCTGGCAGAAGGAAGTGGGTACAATGGGTTCATGCTGTCACAGTGGAACACAAAGTCCCTTTTGCAGTGATAATAATTCATTGACTTGGAAGGGAACTCAAGGACTTTTTGTTTTTTATTTTTTTGGTAGTCTGAGAAAGAAAACAACAGCGCAGGCAAGCTGGAGATCTGGGCAGCTGCCAGGAGGTGGGAAATGGAGAGAGGTTGGTTATGTCTTCAAGAGCTTCAGGAAAAACAAATACCTGGAAAGCCAGAGTAGACACACCAGTTCTCCGATCTGGGCATTTGTACCTTGTAATTTTTACTGAATTTACTGAAGCATAAAGTCACTGACCTCTCTGGAGGACAAGGGTTTGAAAACAAGAGCAAAATTTTACCCTTTTGGACTATCAGGGAAGGAATATTTAATGTTATTTGGTTTATCCTTGTATTGTACTAAGCGCTTCTCAGGGTAACCTAGAACTCAGGCTGTGTATAAAAAAATAGGAAGAAAGGGGAGGAAGCTGCAATAATTTTTGTCCATTTCCCATTTAGTTTCATTTTCTTTGAAGCTTATTTAAAACCCCTAACACAGGTGTGTCTAATCTGGAAATGAGTTACAAGTGGAGACATCACTTCCTGAAAGGCCTGTGCTGGTTTACATTGAGTGTAGCTATGGAAACCCAGCACCTGGAAATTAATTGAAACAACTTGGCAATTTGCCATTATTGTGTTTTAAATCTGTCTTATTTTAAAAATCTGTAACATCCTGTTTACCACAGTACTTCTAATCACTGACAATGNCGTCTGTTTTAGAGGCATTTGAAATGCTGACGTTTCTAGGTCTCCAATGATACCTGGGAAGTGATGGATATAGGGGGATACAGGGATCTCTGTTTCTTCCAGGGTAACATCCTCAATTGGTGTTTGTAGGGAGACAACGGAGCTCTAGCTCTCTGCTCCCTCTTTGCTTCCTGGTTGCCATGATGTAAGTAGCTTTGCCCACTGCATGCCTCTCGCCTTTGTGCCTCTCAACAGCAAACACGATAGGGCCAAAGTTACCACCCCAACCCTATGGAACTATGAATCAAACCTTCCATCTCTAAGCTACTTTTCCAGAGATTTTTGTCACAGTGTTGAAAATATGACTGACATAATTTGTCACATTTTTGTTTGGAAGATGATAGTCATAAAGGTGTTATCTACCAAATAGACAAACAAACCATTGTATCTCCTCATAGATTCTAAAGAAGTGCAGTGTACAGAAATGGCAGTATGTGCCTTAAACATATATCAATAAAACATTAGGCAGGTGAGTTAGTTACTACGAAGCAGGGAAGTCTGCTGTACAGATCTCAGATGTTGTAGGATGTCATTTTTTAGCTTAGGTTTGGTGGAAAGTAGGGATACGTTTAAATGTTTCAAAACAATTCACCCAATAGTCTAAATGATGTTAGTTCACACACACAGGTAGGTAATAACTTGTTACTGTTGAATCTAAAGAGAACTTGGCTCCCAACTTGTAGCAGTCTCTCTACAATCACAAAGGTTTTAATTAGCCTTATGGAATTTTTAACATAGGTACAGGGATATTTTTTTCTGTGAATTTCAGCATATTAGTCCAGTTTATGAATAGTGTGTCCATAGTTGAGAATTCTTTTAGCACAAGGAACTCCCTTAAAGTCATCTCAGTGTTAGGTTTTTTANTCCATCACCCTGAAGAGATGCAGCAGGAGGAAAGTGCCTTTTCACAGTTTGATCCTGGAAAGTGCAGCAGAGGTGCTGGAGGCCGCCCTCTAGAGTGCCATGCCACACGACTCCAGACAGTCTGCATACTTTAGTTTTCCTAAGGACTCATGACATTTTCTTTGTAACTCTTCTCGGGTCCCTGTTGTTCTGAATGGTAAAATCCAACATGGTATACTACCTAAGACTGTCTTGGCAATTGGCATTTCATGGTCCTCTTAAGGTGAAAACCAGCACCGGAAGCCTTAGACCTTGGCACTGCTGTATACCCTGTGTCACTGTCTGCAGGTTTCTACTGAAGTCCCCCTGATGCTGCTGCCTGAGGCCTACATGGTCGCTTTCAGGTCATCTATTGGCTGCATCCAGCTCTGACTATGACAAACTGATAAACTTCTCTACAATTCCAGGAACCTACCAATCGCTTTTCCAACGAAGCCTTCAGCCTAGGCTTAGGGGAGAGTTCATCCTTCTGAGTTGTTCTTTTAGCAGTGGGGATTCATGTGGAGTTTCCTATTACGAATATGTATTTACTTATTATTGGTTAACTCGTGGGATTTATTTTCTACTGGGCCCTATCAATACAGATACCTACTTGGTTGCCTACATGAACCTATGAATCTCCAAAGCTCAGCAGCAATGGGGTTGAGATTAAAAAGAAATGAGGAGAAGGGGGGATGCAATCATAATACACTATACACAAGTTAAAAACAGTCAGAAGTTTAAAACAGAATTAAAATATGAGCTGGTTTGTGTCTCTTTTAAATGAAATTGTAAAGGTGTTTTTTGACGTGCATTATTAAGGCTTAGGGATGAGAGAGGAATATTACAGAAAAATTCAAGCTTACAAGCATCATGGCCCGAAGTAAGCACAATTTTGTTTTGAATACTGTTGCTTGAGATGTCTTGAGAGGAATCGGCACGATCTCTGTAGGCGATTTTGGCTTGATCAGTTACTCTGTTTCTTGGCTGTCAACTAGCAAGAAGTGCCAACTAGATCCCAGNGTAAAGGACTGCTTTCTCTTTCCTTGTTCCCTAAGGTTTCTTTCTATTCTGCCTTAGGAAAACATGGACCGAGTACAAGGTTCAGGCCACAGAAGGGTTTAAAAGCTGAGGTTGAACCACTGTGGAGAGAAGCAGGAAAAGCTAAACTAGCAGAAGGTTGGTCTGATCCATTTCGTTTCTCATCTGTTGTCCTGGCTTGGGTACTGAAGGTCACTGCCAGCCTCTTTCTCCCTGGTAGCTAGACTCCTGCCTCCGTGTCTTGTGTAGGTGGTCATGGCAACTGTGTGTTCTTCACTGTAACAGCCATGGGATCCTCAAAAGACAACACTCTATGGTGTTCTTCCCCAGTCTCTCAGTCTTTCTGCCCCTCTATTGCCAAGTCCCCTGAGCCCCAGATTGGATGGTATAGATGCCTTATTTAGGGTCGAGCACTATGCAGTCCATTATTCTCAGTACTTGGTCGTTATGACTCTCTGCTTTGACCATCACTCACTGCCATGAGGTTTTTCTAAGACTGAGAGCTGCACTAGTCTATATGTATAACATAAGAATCCAGAAGGCTGTGTAGCTACATGTTCCTTTAGCAAACACCAGTAGTAAATTCTTTCATATGGTTTATGATCTCGCTATCCACCAGTTTTTAACAGATTTACAGTACTAGAACCTACATTTTCTGCCATGGATTGGGCCCCAGATCAAACCAGGATGCAATTTATTATTCCTAGAACAGTGATGGCATTATTCTACCTGTGTGACTATGTTGTTTAGCATGTCAGTATTGAGGTATACAGGGTCCAGCACTGGATTAGACACTCCCTCCCCCACCAGTTGTCATAGAATCTTCTAGACCATGCATACTCCGGGCAGAAGACTCCAGTTCAGTTCCACCTGGCTTTCTGTGTCCTGTGTCCTAAGTGTGTGTTGTCTTCAGCAATAGGGTCTTCACTGCCTACTTCTGGTAGGATGCAAAGAGAAGTGACAATGTCCTGTATTGTTTTGGGGTAGGGGCTCCATAGCTAACAACTCATTGGGAGGTATTCTACAGCTGGTGCTGAGACTTCAGATTAATAACCTATGGATTCTAGAAGCCACATTACCTACCCATTTAGGGAAAAGCTATTCAACCTCCTTTTCCCTTAGGTTACAAAATATGTTCCCAGGGGCTGTCCTGGTTAGCATTAAAAATCAGCTCGCCATAGCTCAGAGTTACTGTATTAGTCAGGGTTCTCTAAAGGGATAGAACTCATAGAAGGAATATTAAAGAGGGCTGCATTAGAGTAGTTTACAGGCTGTGGTCCGGGTAGGCCAACAGGGGCTGTCACCTGATAGAAAGCCCAAGAATCTGGTAGTTATTCAGTCCTTGAGAGTGGATGCCTCAACAGTTCCAATCTGGTGCTGGAGTCCTGGAGGATTCCTGGAGAGCTGCTGGCCTTTAATCCCCTAAAAGTAAGTTCTAATACGACCAAAAGAATGTCTCAGAAACAGGATGGATGAATTTGCCAGTGAGAGTGAGGGCAAGCAGATATGGCCCACGTTTAGAGTGATCCAATGACTCAAATGACCAATCAAGAAATCTCACAGGTGTGCCCTGCTGCTTGATGTAGTCAAGTTGACAACCAAGATTAGCCATCACATCATCTCAGAAGGGGTCCTCAATTCGGGGATTACCCAGCTCAGAATGGCCTGTGGGAATATCTATGAGGGATTGCCTTGATTGTTAATTGATGCAGGAGGGTCAGCCAACATTAGGAGGTACAATTCTCTGAGTAGGTGGTCTTGGCCTGTGTAAGAAAGATAGGTAAGTCAAGACTGGGCAAGCCAGTGGTTTGCCTCCTCCATGGTTTCTGCTTCAAGATGCTGCTTGAGGTCCTACCCTAACTCAATGATGTAACATTTATGTAATTCAACTGTAACATTTATGATGAAAAAAATTCTTTCCTNCCCTAAATTGCATTTGGCCAGAGCATTTTCTTACAGCAATAGAAAGAAAATTAGAACAAGTTCTTTTTCCATATGTTTGATTTTAGTCAATCTGCCCCCCCCACCTTTGTTCTATTCACCTACCCCAGACCCCTTTAAACATTTCCCTTAGTATTCCCTACTTCTGTTTTCATAGTCCATGTGTCTCGCTATCCTACCCTCAGAACTGTTTCCCTCTCATTTCTCATGGTCCTTTATTGCTGCTTGGTCTCTACTGACACTCACCCCAACTCAAACACTGCAATGTGAATATTTGAATCTTAGATTTGCATAACACATGTTCTTTATCAGGGAGGTGATTCACAAACACTTTCTGCAAGTTTTCAGCTTATCTTTTTTGTTGGGTGCTGGGACACACAAATAATGGGAAACAGACCACCGAAGTCTATCAACCAGAAGCAAATTTTATTCTAGACAACGCACCATGGTGCGAAAAAGAAACTTCCAGCCCCGTGAGGCCACAGTCAGAGTTCAGGCTCCTGACACTCTGACAATGGGAGCAGGTTTCCAGCCTCTTCTAATGGTGAAAGCCAAGCACCAGGGGTGGGCCAGAGAGACTTTACAATATTGACGTTAGGCTTTGAGGAGAATTGAAGGAATATTTACAATCTCGAGCTTAGGCCTAGAGTCACATTACATTTTAAGATTTACAATTTTTGGGCTGGAGACGTGGCTTAGAGGTTAAGAGCACTGACTGTTCTTCCAGAGGTCCTGAGTTCAATTCCCAGTAACCACATGGTGGCTCACAACCATCTGTGATGAGATCTGGTGCCCTCTTCTGTATACATAATAAATAAATCTTTTAAAACAAAAGATTTACAATTTTTGATTACAAGGTGTTAGTTTAAGATATTTTTGAAAACCTGTGGCTATCTAGACATGGCTATTTCCCCATAGCTGGAAAGAACACAAGATGGCAGGCCCCATCTGCACCAATTGGAGGGAAGAAGTGAGTGTCTAAGCTCTTCGCTGGACAGCCCTGCTCCCTAGGCCCTACCCCCACCCCGAGGGGGGAAGAGGAGAGGGCACATCCTGTGCCCCTCCCCCACACATCACAGCCCCAG
>LZPO01097190.1:228145-244185 GCA_001675575.1 Neotoma lepida | reverse complement strand
AGATAAAGCTTCAAAAAATCTAGCTGTCTTACAAAACAAGGTTGCTTCACCTGAAAGTTCTCTATAAGAAATCAATGCTAAATATCACAGCTGCTAATAATATCAGAGGNTAAGAAACTGGTGAAGTGAAACATGGAAAACATTTATATTCTTGAATTCTTAGAGTAGCATAGCAGTCTTGCTAAAAATATTGGGCTAATAAAAAACTGAGTGTGAAAAGCAGCTAAATCAATTTTCCTGGTATTGATGTATCATCTTGCAGTCTGGGCATAGTAGAATAAGGAGACCTCCAGACTGCTGAGGAGTTTTGAAGTGAAGTTTCAACAATGTTTTGGTATACAGGGAAACCTGCTGAAAGCTGCAGGTCTGGAACTCCACTTTAACTTAGACAACTGTCNTCTGCTGAATGGGAAATTTGACTGTAATGGAATGACTAGCTAAGCAATTTAGAAACAGAATATTCCTTACAAGGTTTTTCTCATCTCTTTTCTTTCTTTCTAGATTTGCTGTAAACTGAGATAGATCTTAATAGAGTTGTTATAAAAGATCTAAAATGCATAGAGCACTGTTTAGCAACAGATTTCACTAAATCTCAGAATTGAAAGCCATTATATCAAAGTTAACTATAAGCTCTGAACTTTAGAAATAATTTGTGTATTTCCTGTCTAGATAAGAGAAACTTTCTAATAGAGATAGTGATGATAATTAAGGGTAAAAAGTAGAAAATTAAGATGTTAAATCTCTAAGTGTTAAGAAATCTTTTAGGTGTTTGAGAAGTTAGATTTGTGCTAATGGTAGCCCTATAGAAAGTTTGTTTAAAATAGATCCATAAAATTTCTTTAAGACCTTATAAGTAAATAAGAAGTAAAGATGCTAGGTGTAAACGTAAGTTCAAAGAATATAAGAAGTAAATAAGATGCTAGTTGTAAATGTAAGATTAAATAAGAATATAAGAGGTATATTTGCTAAAATAGATCCATAGAATTTCTTTAAGACCTTATAAGAAGTAAATAAGTAAAGATGCTACTTGTAAATGTAAGTTTAAATAAGAATATAAGAAGTTTATTTGCTATAGTACTAGAGTTTCCTTAAGAAGTATAAATAAGTATATGTTAAATAAGCTTGTAAGAGGTAAAGAAATAGCCATGATAAATAAGCATGTGTTAATGTTATATGTGAGTTTGTAAAAAAGTGTAAGGCAAGATATGTTGAATGTGAGTTTGTAGAAAAGTATAAATGTTGATTGTGAGTCTATGCTAAATGTATATGATTAAGNAACCTGAGACACAGAAGGTAGTCTTTGTAGACTGCAAGCTGACAGTCTGAGTAGTTTAAGAGCTTCAGAAGCAGCTAAGAAGCTAAGAATAGTGGACCCCAGAACCAACAAAACAAGGCACCCTAAGCTGAGATTCATGGAAAATCAACACAACATAGAAAAACCTGAACTAACAGCAAAAANGGTGCAGTTTAAGATGTTACTGTAATTAAAAAATGTCTCTGGCTTGAGAATGAAAGTTGCAGAGATGCTTGTTTGAACTAAGATTAACTGCAAAAAGATTTTGGTTGTAAAATGTTTCTTCATACTTGGAAGTGAAAGTCTAGTACCAGAATTTACTTTTTTTGAACTTTTTGAACTTAAAAAAAAATGGGATAAAACTACAAAAGGTTTTGGTTATGGATTTCTTCATATTTGGAAGTCTGATACCAGAATTTATTATTTGAATTTTGGGACTTAAGAAATGGAATGAATAGTGATTTCATTGCAATGGGGTAATTTTGAATTTACTTATAGTGATCTAGAAACTGTTNTCTGGAATTATTTGTGTTGAAAGTGGAACTGTTTAAATGAAGAGATTTATTGTATCTACCTAGGTTCAAGATAATTTTGTGTATGCTTAAATGCTTTATTAACTCTGGTGATTCATGAATTAGGTGTTAAAAATGGAACAGTTTTATGGAACTGTTTATGTAAAAATGGAATTATGGAATTGGTTTTATGTTACAAATGGAACTGTTTAAATAGAGAAATTTGGGATTTTTTTCTAAAAAGTTATAAAGAAATGGGGGAAGTAACATTCCTTAGTCTATTTAATTTAAAAAATATTTTATTTGAGTGGATTAATGTTTGGTTAATAAGAAATGCAAATGGTATATTAAGATTACTTTAAAATGTAAAGAGTTTTATTAAGAAACTGCTTTTGGATATTTTGCTGAACGTTTTCAAAGTGTTAATGGTTAGATGGAGAATATTGCTTTTAAATATGAGTTTGAAGGAATTATAATTGTGTATAACTGGTTTTTTTCTAATTAGGTTCGAGATTTTGTTAAAAATTCATAAACAAAAGGGAGTTGTGAGTGAATTAAGATTGAATGTATATGTAGGATAGTAATGGTCATGAAATTGTTAACCTACTTATTAATGCACCCTGGTTTGGTGAAGTTAAGAAAATATTTAAGTTGTGAGTACATCAGAAGTTTATCCTATGTTCTGTTNGCAAGAAATTCAAATGGTTCTAAGATTGAGAAAATTGTAACTATGTACAGCAACATTTATGTTAGTTCAAACATTAAGAGTTTAAGTTGTAAGACTGAGAAAACTGACTGTAACNATGTGTAACAATATTTATGTTAACCTGTTTATGATGAAGCTTAAGGGGTTCTTTAAGTTTGCAATTGCATTAAGAGATGTTGGGCTTAAAAAAGGACTTGATGCAGATCAAGACTGCTGTAGTTACCTTAGACCATTCCCAAAAAGAAATGCCATCTTTTATCATCCTCTACTCCCATATTTGGGAGGTGTGACAGCTATAGAGACTGCTGTGAGCTATTAATAAGGAGTTGTTTTTTATATATTAAGAAAGGGGGACTTGTGGGAACCCATTTTCCGGTTCCTAGTGGCTTTACCCAGCAGNTCTGCATAGAGAGGATGATTGGACCACGGGCCTGAGTGTGGGTGTCTGAGAAGGTCTGTATGTGCCTGTGCTGGGGGGAAGGTCTTCTGCTCTACCCCTTGGCTTTCCTATAAATACCCTGGGGCAGAGACAGTAGGGGCTGGTGAAATAGGTTCCGGGCCCTCTCAAGGCTATCCTGTGTTTCTATCTTTTCTCCACAATCTAAAATCCTTCTATCTAATATTTCCTGCTACTCACACCCAAGNAAACTCTGGGGAACTGTGGGGTTGGTGGGTAGCCGCCTCACAGAAATAAATGTCTAAAATTGGTCATTTATTCCAAAAATATTGTGAGTNACCATGTCTCATTAACACAATACCTCTCAGAGCACTCAAGTCCCTTCTGGGTTAGATGGACAGATAGAAAGAGATACAAGCTACTTCACCATTCTGTGCTCCACTTCTGTTATCTGTAAAACAAGGATAATTACTACACAGCCAACTTGTGAAGATTATTTTTGAGGTTAAATAACTTGATATGCATAGAGCTCACAGCAGTATCTGACACATAATGAAAGCTTGGTGACAGTTAATATTTAATATTTTAATAAATAATATTTTAAATTAAATGATATTTAAATCACATTAATATTGTTGATTTATGTGAGGGAGAATAGAAAGACAATCCTGTCCAAATGCAAAGTGAGAAAGCATTGTCCCTGTTGTCATTGGCATAGGGTAACAATAGAGGCAAATTTGGAAGTGTATAAACTGAGAGTTTCAGTACCAGATGTAGAAACTGATGACCTTACTGCTCCAAGGTATAGTTAAGCAGAAGATTTTTATTGTAGATATGAAGGAGGGAACAGCCAGAGGCATCTGGAAGAGTCCAGAGCAAAAAGAGAAAAGAGTAGACTGGACATGGCCAGGAGAGAGCAGGAGCAGTAGAGTGACAGAGGAAGGAGAGAAGAGGAAGAAAGTGTGGGCCAAAGAGAGAGCACGCATAGCTGATACAGCAGGGTTATAAGGAGAAATGAGTAGGGGGACAGGCACAGAAGCCCATGAGCTGGAGAAGTNTGGGGTAAGGGGTGGGGTGAGAAGAGGCAGGATGCCAGTGTGGACCCTGAAATGTGTGACAGGTACTTATGCTACTGAGAGAGCCTGGAGGCCAGCATGTGCTTTGGTATACTATTAGGGCACCACAGACAGCCACTTGTCCCTTCTGCCAGTGGTAAGGAAATGGTTCCTTTGGTGGAGAGGAACTGGCTTCACAAGTTCCTGAGGAATGCTGCCTTTTGTCTAAACACCAGACTTTGGATCTGACAGTGAGCAGATTGTTATGGTGGGGTCTGAGAAGCCGATCAAGAACTAGGTTTTCAGTTTTCCAGGCTAAGCCAGTGGTGAGTTCTCTTTCCTTGGTTATGTGTAGAGTGATATTTACACAGAGAGTATAGGTAAATTCACAAGGTTACGGTCAATAAGAACAAGGTTTCCATGCCTCTTTCTGCTTTTCTGAGATCTGCTGGGAGGGTAAAGAGCTGTTGAGGTACCAGGTTCTACTAGTCTATGCTGAGTACTGCAATAGAGGAAACAGGGAAGAATTATAGTTACTTTTCAGCCTAGAAAGCCCCAAGATAATTGGATCCTTAGCCTGGAATGCTGGCACATGCCTAGAATTCCAGCACCAGACAGGAAAAAGCAGAGAATATGAATTCCAGGTCATCTGGGGACATGTAGCTCTGCCTTGTTTAAGAAAACAACAAAAATTGAGATTCTTCAATATCCACTAAAGAAAGAGTTGTTTTTCCATGACTGAGTCTTGNTATTTATAACAACTGAGGGAACCCACANCCATTTCCNNCTNGTTGTCCTAGAGAGAGGGTCCAGTTTTGAAAATGGCTGGGAAGGACTAATTCTAGGCATCAGTGACTGATCATTCAGAAAAGCTGCTCAGGTATGGAAAAAAAAACCCAGCCCTTCTAAAATACATAATTAAAAATAAAGTGTATCCTTCATTTCAAACATAGGACCTTATCATCAATCTGCATCAACTAGTTTTATATTTGAGGTCTCCAGGCCCAAACTGACCTTGAATTTATGATCCTTCTGCCTCACTCCTTTTCCCCTGAATGCCTAGATTACAGGCATGCACCACCACACTTGGCTCTAATTTAATATTTTATTCTAGAAATACTTGCTGGAGGCAGGAGAGTTTCAGCACCAGATGTATAAACAGATGACATGACCTCTCCAAGGTAAAGTTAAGCAGAAGCATTTTACTGTAGATATGAGGGAGAGATCCTTTTTCACACNAGGGATAAAGACTTCCTGGAAGAGGTAACCTTTGAACTGACTCTTGAAGGGATGCACAGAGGTATGATAGTTTGAATGAGAATGACCCCCTATTGGCTCATATATTTGAATGCTTAGTCACTGGGGAGTGGAACTGTTTGAGACGGATTGGAAGGATTAGGAGGTGTGGCCTTGTTACAGGAAGTGTGTCACTGTGGGTGGGCTTTGAGATTTCAAAAGCCCATGTCAAGTCCAGTCTCTCTCTGTGTGTCAGCTGCTGGGAATCAGGATGTAAAGCTCTCAGCTACTGCTCCAGCACCATGCCTGTCTGTGTCCTGCCATGATAAGAGCTACCTTGGTCATGATGCCTCTTCTCAGCAATAGAACAGTGACTAAGACAAAAGGCTTGGAATTGTTTTGAATTTAAGTAAAGAAGAAGCAGGGTACTGTTTTAGGAAGTGTACAGAAGTAGTTTTTAGTCTCTTCTCCAGCTGTCCCCAGTGGTTTAGTCCTGTAATAGTCTTATTCACCAATCTCAGCAAAATAGAAGTCCCTTGTGCTGGATGCATCTTCCTGTGAAGGTGGATCATTGGTCGTCTATTGTCAGTGTAGCATGTCATTTGGTAGAGGTCTCCTCTCCTTTCACCAGAGACTTCTCACTGTATTCCTTAAAGAAATATTCCAGAATGCAGCACTATAGACTCTTGTCTCCAGATTGTTACAGATGTTCATGTGGTGTTCTTGAGGGTTGGCATTCCATGCAGTTGTCTTCTCAGCACATTTCTAGTCCACTCTGCATGGGATTATGCCAAGATAAGCATGTGTGAAGAAACATTTTTGTTTGCTTTTGGTTTCGTTTTGATTTGGTTTGGTTTTGGTTTTTTGAGACAGGATTCCCCTGTGTAGCCCTGGCCATGCTGGAACTTGCTCTGTAGACCAGGCTGGCCGCAAACTCAGAGATCTGCGTACCTCTTTCTCCTGGGTGCTAGTATTAAAGGTAAGCACCACCACCACCAGGNGTGAAAAGAGATTTCAACAAGGGAATGTGTGTGTTATAAGGACAGTAGGTAGTTCTTGTTGGCTTCAAAGTCAGGAAGCAGAGAGAGATGAATTCTGGTGCTCTGTTTACATTGTATTCCCTTTATTTACTCTAGGCCCTCAACATAGAGAGGGTAGGAAGGAACAGTGAGAGTGATCCTAAGGCAAAGCCTGATGCTGATGCTGATTTGGAGACTGAGATTGATGGTTAGGGCAGGATTGTGTCGAAGGGTTACTGTGTAGTCAGTAATCCAGACTCAGGTCTAGAATGTGGCTTGTTTGTTTGTTTGTTTTAGAATCTGAGAAGATCAAGCCTCTTCAATTTTTTTTTTTAAAACTTATTCATTCATTTTGTTGGCAAGTAAGGGGAGAACTTGCATGCCACTGCATGAGTCTGGAGGTCAGAGTACAACTTAGGCGAACCAGTTCCATTCTTCCACCCTGAAGATCCCAGGGACCAAACTAAGATCATTAGGCTTGGTAGCAAGTGCTCCTACCCAATGAGCCACCTCATCATATGATCTGTTTTAGAGGGGCTGGAGAGATGGCTCAGTGGTTAAGAGCACTGACCNCTCTTGCAGAGGACCCAGGTTCAATTCCCAGCACCTACATGCTGCCTCACAACTGTCTGTAACTACAGTTCCAGGGAACCCAACACAGGCAAAACAAACACCATGTACATAAAAAANTTTTAAAAAAGATCTCTTTTAAAAGTATAATATTTAGAAATTGGGTGGGAGAATCAAGAATAATAGTTTTTTTGAAAGTGTAATAAAAGTTATAAACTTCTTTCCTAGTCAAATACATGTAAATATATACTTGTTGATATGCTTTTAGAAGTTCACAGACCACCTTCCCCCAAATCCTATATAGTAGAACACTAGACTTGACTGGCTACTTATTGTGTTTTGAAATAACAATTCTTTAAAAAAAGGGTAAAACAGAGGCAGAGGTAGGCAGATCTNTGTGAGTTTGAGGCCAGTCTGCTCTACAGAGTGAGTTCCAGGAAAGGCGCCCAAACTACACAGAGAAACCTTGTCTTGAAAAACCAAAAAAAAAAAAAAAAAAAAAAAGGGTGGTGATGGTGGTAAAATACATATACATTGTACATGTATTAATGACCAAATACCCAAGAAAAAACAACGTTTAAGATAGGAAATATTTATTTGGGGTTCTGGATCATCTATCATGGTGAGAAGGCATNGGCCGCAGGAGCGAGAGGAAGCCAGTCACATCACATCTGTAGTCAGGAAGTGGAGAGAGATGAATGCTGGTGCTCAACTCACTTTCTCTTTTCCCTTTTGATGCATCCCGGGCCCTCAGCTCCTGGGATGGCGCTGCTCACATTCAGCGTGGATCATCCCTGCTTGGTTAAACTTCTGGAAATACCCTCACAGATACACCTAGAGGGGCATTCCTAGGTGGTTCCAAATCCAGGCAGGTTGACAATGACGACTAACCATTACCTGTGCATTCTAGCAGGCTTACTCTTCTCATACACACATATTAAAAATGTTTTGGTGCAGTACATTTAATTTTTTACCTTTCCCCATTCTCTGTTTTTCAAAAGTTATTGTGGAAAACCTAGGCTGTGAATTAGATTTATATTTATTGCAATCAAAGTGTAAATGGATAAGGAAAACACTATCCTGCTGCCTTCTAGTTAAAATGTAAACTTCACTCCATCTAGGATTTTTGTTAGTTTTTCTTCACAGAAATTGTGTCTTCAAATCAATCAAAAATGGCTTCCCCCAAATGGACAGAGAGGCTTCTAAGCATAGCAACTGAGAAGTGTATGTTTGTAGCCTTTGTTTAGAGTGTTTTTACGTGTTATATGTATTTTATTAAGGTAATGTTAGACTTGAACAGTAGTGGGCACCTGATCTTGATTTCAAGACTTTTCTTATTTGACTTTTGATTACTTATTTGATTGAAAGAAAATGCCAATTTCAGAGATAAGGTTGTTAAAGAATTAATAATGCCAAGTGGTGCTTGGAAAGTAATGACTTAGTCTAGAGAACTTGACCCTATTTGTTCAGATTATAACATGTACTAAAGATCAGTGGAAATGTATATAATACATAATTTACTACAAGTCTGTGGTGGCTTGAATGTGAATGGCCCCATGACTCATGTGTTTGAATTCTTGGCCCAGAGGGTTTGGCACTATTAGGAGGTGTGGCCGTGTTAGAGTAGGTATTGCCTTGTTGGAGGAAGTGTGTCACTGTGGAGGCGGGCTTTGAGCACTCAGATGCTCAAGCCCAGGCTCAGTGGTGTACAGTTCTTTTTCCTGTTGCAAGCAGATCAAGATATAGAACTCTCCTTCTCCAGCACCATGTCTGTCTGCATTCCGCCATGCTTTCCATCATGACGATGATGGACTAAAACTCTGAAACTGTAAGACAGCTCAAATTAAATGTTTTCCTTTATAAGAGNTGCTGTGGTCATGGTGTCTCTTCACAACAATAGAACACTGAATAAGACAGAGTCTGACTTCACTTTTTGGATTGACCTGTCAGATCTGAATTTGTCCCTTCTATCATGATGTGATTTCAGCTGCCTTGACTGTGCCTTCGGTTTGTGTGGTATCTATGACAGTTCTGTAGAATAAGCTTAATTCCTATTCCAGCCTAAAAATCTGGTAATCTTACACAGATTACTGAAAGTCTTTGTTATTGTTTTTCCCATAATTTTGATAAACTATATATAATAAAAATTAACATTTGACCATTGAAGTTACAATTCAATGAATTAAGCATCTTCACAGTGTTGGATCATTTCTACCCATTTTCAGAACTTTTCATTATCCCCAAAGTTCTTGAAATATACAGAATCATAATATAATATTACATGTTATAGGTTATCTTGTGTTTATGTTCTCAATATACTTTAGCAATTTCCCCAACTCGTATAACTTACAACTTTTTTNAATGAATACTTTATATTAGGTTCTTAAAACANAAACACCTGATCTTACTAGGTATGCCTCTAAAAAGAATACGTATTTATGCACCAATAGTCTATCTCTGCCTTGTCTAACTTTAGAAAAGTACAAACTGCTTACTGTGCATTGAGAGGTACTATGTTCAACATATAATACACACAAGTATGAAAGCTTAATACAAACACAAAAAGCTTCTAACCTCTGAAATAGGACATGAACCAGAGCAGGAATTGAGAGCATGTGATTGAGCTTTAGAGGCTCACGGGCCTTCTAAAAACTCTATTTCTATTGAAGTATGGAGTTTTGGTCAAATTATTAACCTCTCTGAGCCAAAGTTTCCTCATTAAACTAAGTTCTAATTCAGAGTCTGAATTCAAGGTTAATGTATATGAGATGCATAGCCTACCTCTGTCATGTGAGGTTGCAATGTTTGTCTAATCAATACTTAAATTGAAACCAGAACATGAAGTGAGTGTATATATATTAATATATATTAATAGGTATAGGTTGGGTCTAGAATTCATGTGATAATAGATAGGTTAAATGCATATCTATCTCATTTATAAAATGCTTTGTAGCCTTAAGAAAAGTGAAGTTAATTTTAACTCTGGATGTCAGTTACATTGATAACAGGAAAATGTATCCAATGGCCCACCACCAATTCCTCTAGTTGGTAACTTAAGAACGAGGCTACCTGCTCTTCATATCCTTGAAGCTGTGAATCGGTTATAGAAGCTNACNAAATGGTCCAGGTTGTGAATCGGTGTAGAAACTGACCAAGTGGTCCAGGTTCGTATCCTTTAAGTTGTGGGAAGATATTCTTCACACATAATCTGCAATGTGATTTACCCAANACTGAGATTACTACAGTCTCTTTAGTTTTAAATGTGTCTTGTCTNCAGTNGNNTAGTTTCTCCTTCTAAGATTGCTGTCTTTAGCCTTCATTCTTATGAGGGGGAAGAGAAATAAGTTGTAGGGTGTAAGAAGCAGAGGAATAAAGAATACTTATAAAAACATGAAAACAGTATATATATATACATGTCATATATATGTCATATATATATATATATATGACAGTCTGGAATTTCTTAGTAGATTGGGCCTCTAGAGAGAAAAACTTGTGAGACAATAAAGCTGAAACAGATGTTCATATCTAGAAGGGTAACTTAAAAACAGTGGAAGCCATTTTGTAGTGAGCTGATGATCTTTTTAAAGTAAAAGTATTCCAGACAGAACCACCAGAAGTAGCTGTTGGATATTAATATAATCAATCTTCATGTGCCACTGAATATTGCAGTATGTGATACTTCATAAAAACACATAACATTTCTCTTTATAAATTTCATCATCATTTCCCTTCAATAAACCAGACTGTTGATGCCTATTTTCCCTTCTGTTGTTATGTGGGAGACTCCCATTGCTCAGGCCAAATGTGCTACTCAAAGGAAAAAGAATAAGAACTAAACCTACAGGTAATTGATTCTTGCCCCAGAAAGATGGTGTTAGACCTCATATGTAGATAGCCTAGTACCCATCTCAGTTTCTGGGTGCAAAGTCCCATGAAAGGCCTTGCCGCATCATTTAGAGTCTATCTTCTATTAACTCAGCCCTTGAATGATAATCTAACACACATCTCATATTTGATGTGTTAAAAATAACATCCTTAGCCCCATCACATCTGTTTTTCCCCCGGCTTCTTGTTGTTACTGAAGCGAATTTTTGAATCCTTGGTAAATCCTTGGCGTCATCCTTGATTCCTGACTCACTGTATAACTCCTTTGATTAGTCTCTGTGGACGATAAGTGAAAAATAAACTCTTTACAGGCATTGTATTCCTACTGCCTCGCACAGTACTGAAAACTGGTAGGTTTATGATCTCTGTGGAATAAAACCAAGGAGCATATTAGAGATCTGATTTACTCCCCAATACTAACCCAGCCTCCTTTCTCGTAGAAGCAAGGAGAGCTGGAGGAAGAAGATGAAAATCTCCCCACAAGAGGAGTCTTTTTCCACCCAGAGAAAGCTCAGTGTTGCATTGTGAAAAATGGACCAATTGTAGCTCACGGTAGTGGAGGAAAAGGATGTGGATCAGTATCAACCAACACCAAATGCCTGTCTCTTATACACATCTAGATGTGTATAAGAGACAGCACACACACACACACACACACACACACACACACACATACAGGGGCGGGTAACGAGTAAAGGCTATGAATTCAAAAGAGCAAGAGGAGGGCTTGGAGGGGGGAAGGGAAGGAGAAATGATGTAATTATATTATAATCCCCCAAAATGAAAAATTANTTGAAAAAGATTTTGTTCCCTTTTCCTGGGCTCTTTAGTGAAAGACGAAAACAAAACAACCTTTACAAAGACAAATTTTATGTAGATGATTCTCTGTCATGTTATCGTAAGTAGAAGCAGAGTGAAGGATGTATATGAATCCTGCTATTTATGTAACATTTCTTTAAGTCTAAAATTATCTTAGAATTGTTTAAATGAGTGGTTAGAACCCCATGCTATATCCTTCCCAGAAGGGGTCACGCAGAGCATACGGCGCCCCATTAGTGAGATCGCGCCGACTGACACGTGATTGTCTGGGAAAGNTGTTAGAGCTTCAGCACCAAGGCTTTTTCACTAGGTTCAGGCGCACAATTACCTTTTTATGGCATGTGTTTAGGTTCCCAGAANGAAAGTGGGTTAAGTGCCATCAGTCTTATTACTTATACAATGTCGCCACTGGGAGCAGGTCTTATCAGTCGGGAAGGTTGTCTATGGAAGGGACAGTTTATTGGTGCAGTTCCCCAGTGCGGGGCAAAGGCCAGTTTACAATCGCCTAAGTCTGCCACACCTAGCTCCCTCTTTAACTCATCTACTTCTTTGATTCTTGGCCGCCATGTATTACCCTAAACTATCAGCGAGATCCTCTGTAACACGATGAAACCAAGTTGTGCCTTTTAAGTGTCTTGGACTCAGTCAGTTAAAAGTCATGTGACTTCATTCCTACGTTTGTTTGGTTCCAATTTTCATTTTGAGGTAGGATCTCACTGTGTAGCCCTGGCTATCCTGTAACTCACTGGGTAGACAAGGCTGGCCTGCCTCTTTGCTGGGATTAAAGGTGATTGTAACCACACCTGGACCCATTATTAATTTTTTGTGTTAATGTTTTTGTCATTCTTGTTTGTTTTTTGAGACAGCGTTTTGCTGTCTTGCACCTGACTGGTCTTGATCTCAGGATTCCTCTCTTNGCCTTTCAAATGTTTCAATGAGAGTTAACCTTTCAAGTCTGGCCTTGGTATTAGTTTAACATAGCACTTCTGATCACCCTAGGGTTAAGCTGCTATCACTGTAGAGTGCACGCACACAAAATACATCCCATGGAGCCTATTTTAGCATGCTGCAAACCAGGAGTCTCGTTGTTAGGGCGCCTCTACTCAGGACATCTATTATCCCATGGTAAGGTCACTGTCATCCCAGTGCAGTGGGTCATTACGAGCCTTTCACTCTTTTCTTTGTTCCTATTTAATCCTGAATAATTAAGTGGAGTCCCTAGTTTCAGAGGGACTATCTCAAGCAGTCAGTTGTAAAGATTGTGTTATCTTTGACTTCAGTTTGTGTCTAGACTGTGGACAATACTTGAAGGTGTTTTGTGGGAAAGTCAGAAGAACAAGTCCTCCCCCGCTGTCTTCTAGTCTGCCAGGGAGAGGCTGGAGAGAGTTTCAAGTGGTCAGAGCAGTTTTCAGGGCAATGTTGATTTTCCCCTTCAGAGGAGAATAGTAAGGAGGGTTTATGCCCAATGCCTTTGCTGTTCCTCCAAACCTCCCTAGGCCATGGGCTTCTGTTTTCTCTGTGTCATAATAAATTTGGTGTTTCTGTTAATAATTATAGCTTGAATTTTTTTCAGTATTTTGTGGGGTTTTTGTTTGTTTTAATTTTCATGTAGACCTTTTGTGCAAGAGGGGCCAGCATTTTTGTTTGTTTGTTTGTTTGTTTGTTTTTGCGTTTTGCATTCTTCGAGACAGGGTCTCTCTGTGTAACAGCTCTGGTTGTCCTGGAACTCACTCTGTAGACCAGGCTGACCTCAAAGTCACAGAGCTCCACTTGCCTCTGCCTCTTGAGTGCTGGGAATAAAGGCGTGAGCACCACCCCCAGCTGGGTCAGCATTTTTATAAAGAAATTCAACAGATAAGTTAGGGGTTGGTCAGGACAAAAATTTCAACTTTTTTTCTTTCCAAAATAAGATTTAAAAACCTACCTGCTGGGACTAGATAGAGGACTCAGTGGTTAAGAGCACTGGCTGTTCTTTTATAGAAGTCGGGCTTAATTCCCAGCCCCAACATGACAGCTCATGGCTGTTTGTAACTCCAGTTCTGGGGTCTCTGATGCCTCTTCAGACCTGTGTAGACTCTTGCACACACATGGTGCACAGACACACACCCAGGCAAAATACCATATACAACATAAAAGAAATATTTTTTTTAATTTAAAACACATCTCTTTTATCCTGATTTTATATCCAGTGAATACCCTAAAAAATGCCGGTCTCTTTCTGGGACCAGCTTCAGTGACTAACCTGCCTTACTGAGGTGTAGTGTGTGTCAGGAGAAAGGCGAGGCTTGTAGAATCAAGCTAAGCATGCCTAAACCTGAAAGCTTTGAGCATGGTCAGTCCAAAGCAAGAGGACATCACCAGCAGGGGCTTGAGTCAGCCCCTCAGGAGCTGAGGGAGGATGTTAGCCCCTGCAGTTTCCTGTCCCTTCTGAATAAAGTGTACACCAGAGGGTAGTTAGAAAATCTGTGTAAGAAGTTGAAGCTTTCCATGAATAACTTTCTGAACATACTCCTCAGCATCATAATTAAACTGTACGCTAATTGTTTACTTTAAATGTTGTGAGTACCAAGGTTATTCTGTATATTTTACAAGGTGAAGAATAAATTTGCCTTATAAAATATTTATAAACTAATGAAATTATTTCATTTTTATGTTATTTCTTCTTAGGCCAAAAAGAAAGATAATACGTTCCCATAAATGTGTAAGTATTATTTATAAACATATTCCCAAGTTTCAGTTAATGTAATAAGAGCAGTTTTTTTCAGTATTAATGAACATTATAAGTTTTTTTCTTTTTTGTTTTTCAGTTTTATATTTTAAAGGAAAATAGAGATAATGACGGCACATGTACTGGAGTTTCTTGCTGTCCAGTACATGATTTTAGCCACCACTCTACCTCAGACATGTGGCTCTATAGGGCTTCCAGTGAGAACCTCTCGCACAGTGGAGCACAGACTCTGAGCTGTCCAGCTTTAGTGAAGGGGCTTTCATTACATCCCTGGAACAATAGAAGACCCCAAGACTTGTTATTCTGGGGTTTTGAGGATGACAGTTACTGTATCTTCCAGAATATTTTTTCCCAAAAACTTGATTCAGCCACATCCACCTTGCTCGTATCTCTCCATTGAGTGGTCCTACCTGCTCTGGAACTTGTGGGTTCATAATGGCAGAGGTGAAACCAAATACTAGTTCTTTAAAGGGCAGGGGCAATAAAATGACTCTTAATAACACTGTGCTGCACTTACAGATCAGTGCCTTGCTCAGCCAGTATATGGAAATAAATACAGAGATCTGTTGTAGAATATTTTTTTAAGGTATGTTACTTTTGCTTGTGTTGCATTTGTTTAACTCTGTGAAGCTGTTACTGTGCCTTGTAAAACACCTGATGGTTTAATAAAGAACTGGCCAACAGCAAGGCAGGAGAAAGAATAGGCAGGGCTGGCAGGCAGAGAGAATAAATAGAAGGAGAAAACTGGGGGGAGAGGGAAGATCTAGCAGCCAGAGAAGGAGGATGACTCCAGGGCCCAGCCACCCAGACCCACAGCAAGCCACAGAGTAAGAGTAAGATTTACAGATGTAAGAGAATGGGAAAAGCCCAGAGGCAAAAGGTAGATGGGTTAATTTAAGGAAAACCGGCTAGAAACTCACCCAAGCTAAGGCCAGGCATTCATAAGTAATAACAAGCCTCCATATATGATTTGTTTGGGAGCTGGGTGGCAGACCCCCCCCAAAAAAAAACAAAAACAAAAAAACCCAAAGACCAACTAACAACATAGACTCACAGCAGACATTAATCAGAGAATAAGAAACCTTGGAACATTCAGTCCTCATATGATGTCCACATCAAATCCCTCCTCTCAGGGTTCAGGGAACTCTGGGAAGAGTGCCAGAGCAGAGAGGATGGAGGACACCAAGCAAACCATGTCCTTTACGTCAGCATTATCAGAGACTGAGGTAGCATGCACAGAACCTCCACGGGTCTGCCTCAGGTCCTTTGTGTATAGCTACAGTTTAGTGTTTTTATAGGAGATTCCTGAGTGTGCAAATGAATGGGTCTCTGATTCTTGTGCCTTCTCTTGGCCTCTTTTCCTTCCGTTTGTTTGTTTTGTCCAACTCCAATGTGTTAGTGTTTGTTTTATTTTGTATTATTTTATAATATTTTATTCTTATATCATATTTTATTATTTTTATTTATCTTATTATATTATATTTTATTTCATTTTTATCCCTTAGATGCTTATTTATTTTCTAATGAGAGACAGAAAGGGGATGGATCCAGAAGGATGGGGAGGTGAGGAGGAGCTAGGAGCAGTGGGGAGAGGGAACTGTAATCAGTATACATTATTTGAGAAAAACAGTCTATTTTCAATAAAAGGGGAAAAAAGAATAGAATACAAATTTTAAATTGCCCCATATATATTAGCCACTATAAAAATATTTTTTACTTTAAAAAATAGAAATTAGGCTGGGCAATGGTGACACATGCCTTTAATCCCAGCACCCATGAGGCAGAGGCAAGCAGATCTCTGAGTCTGAGGCCAGCT
>LZPO01097190.1:196819-227600 GCA_001675575.1 Neotoma lepida | reverse complement strand
CTCTTGACACCAAATGAAGCTTCCAGTTCTGGGAATGAGTTATATATAATTGAGTTGTTAGTCAAAGTAGCCCCATGGGAACCCCTAAACAACCCAGAATACTATCAAGGTTATTGGTTGCTCTTTACAAATGACGGTAAGGCCCTATTGCCAAAATCAATACCAACACAACTCATTAGACATGGAAAAGTTGAGCTGGTGCCTACCTAGAACATTTACCTCTGTGGTTTAGTGATTATGGTACTGGAAGGTACCCTGCATACTACCAGAGGAGATGGTAAACACCAAAGTTCAATACGAGCTACAGAACTAGGTGATGACCTGCTGCAAGATGCATTAGTGCAATAGTGGCACAAAATATGTGNGAGCAACCAACCAATATCTGACTGGAATTGGCTCAATAAACCCATTCCATGAGATGGAACCCATCCCTGATACTGCTCTGGTGGCCAAGAACCTGAGACTAGCCCAGGGACCCAGGGGAAAACCAACTACTACTGTTTTGCTAAAATAAGGTACCAATAAAATGACTCTTAGCAGCATTCTGCTATACACATAGNTCAGTGTCCTGCTCAGCCATCATCATGGAAGTTTCCTCCTCCAAAATATGGGAACAAATACACAGACACACAGCTTCTGGAAGTGAACCAGCAGCTGGAGGTCACTCAACAGTAACAGGAAGGTACACGTTTGATCCCCAGAACCACATAAAACTAGGTGTACTCCTACAGTTCTGGTCAAGATATCTCCTTCATCTTTATCCCAACTGTGGTTCTATGCAAGCTCCCTATTGCTTGAAGGTATAAATTAACCTTAAGAGATGATCACTCCACTGCAAGATATGTTTTTTCAATTGACAATTGCCCTCCCTCAAGATACTTAACTCCAAAGATTAAGAGGATTAATTCCAAAGATTAACAGGATAATTTATTTCTGTGCCTTTAGATATATCATATATATAATGTTTGTAATATATATTTTTGCTATTATATACAATGTTTGTATATATAAATGCAAACATTTTTGTTTGTTTGTTTTTTCCTTTGGTTTTTGGAGACAGGGTTTCTCTGTGTAGCCTTGGCTGTCCTGGAACTCACTCTGTAGACCAGGCTGGCCTCGAACTCACAGATATCTGCCTGCCTCTGCCTCCAAGTGCTGGAATTAAAGGCATGTACTACCACTTTCGGGTTTATAAATACTAACATTTTAAGGATTTTTTTCAAACCACTACTACCTCTTTAAAATAAACAAATAAGAACAAGTAAACAAACAGGTTTTTCAAAATCCTTATTTTAGCCAGGCCTATGCAAGAGTATTTTTAAATTGTGATTTTTGAAAACCTACTTTGAGGCTTACACAGACATNTTAGAGTTTACAGATCATCTTAATGGGAACATGTCCATATCTATAGTTAGAAAATATTAGGCATTTGCAGCTGATATTTATTTTTGTACTCCTCAGAGTCAGGTGATGCTCCAGGTATTGTGGAAGAGGGTTTGTTAATTTTTCTAAAGTCTGTGTTTAAACCTGTAGTCTCCTCATGGTTTCATGATTGGCCAAATTGGTGTCATAATTATCTGAGATGGACAGTCTTATGATTTCCATTAGTAATTCATTCATCTTTTCAGGTATTTTAGTGTGCTCTCTTTATAGGGTTATTGCTTCGTAAAGCTAGGAGGAGCACTATGCAATTCCACAGCTTTCTATTTTTAATGCTGTCATGAGAGTGCCTTGTAAAACATTGTCATTTTTTATCTTTTTTGATTGGTAGTCATAGGGCCTAAATTAATGGTATTAAGTCTATTCCTGTTATTAATTATGGGATATCATGCAAGAGTAATTTATGGTTCTCTATCCCACAATTTGATATGTATATAGGCTGCTTGTATCCATTGTCAATCTTGACTTATACCTTCTATTCTTTTTATTTCCTTATTATCTTTATAATCTGTTTTAATGGCAGTAACCTGGCCACCAGTATTTATAACACATTTTTCATATATAGTAGTTCTAGGCAAAAAATATTTACAATATATTATAGGTTAATATACTGTTATCTCCTGGAATCCAATCTGCCAGCCCTGCAAGATGCAGTTATATTTTAGTAATTAAATAATTATAGTTAAATTCCTGTCCAAAGGATTTCCACCTAGACATTTTCTTTTTATTAGGCACATGAGATCTATGTTTATAAGTTATTATAGGTCAACTGTAGAATGATGTAAGGTAAATCCAGTCCTGAGTGGTGACTTGAAGTAGTTCCCAGGATGTCACTCCATGACAGTGTAGTCAAAGATGTTTGATGTTAGCTTGTTGGGTTTGACCATATCATTCAGTACCTAGAGGCACTGAACCTGAGAATCCCAGATTTAGATGGTGAAGTCCACAGAGCCACATGCCTGGTGTGTAGAGTGTTGGTCAAGGCTCTCTACCTCTATCAGGGGGTATGCGAATTTTTATTTTGAATGATGAGAGAGTCATCACAAGTCCATTTAATATGTGTCTTACAATGGGGTACCTTGGGGGTAGTTATAATAGGTATATAATCCCATTCTTATTGGCACATTCTTGTGATTATAGCTGTCCAGAATGCATCCTAAGTCCAAATGTATCAGGTGTCTGTCAAGACAATTGGGTTGTGTATGTGAAGTCCTATTCTGTGAGTTCCTGATTGACTGTTGATCATTGCCGAATCACTGTCTATTTTCCATACCTGATGCATCACACTAGATGCTTATGATAGAATCTTGATTATAGTCATATTATGTCCGTCAGGCAGGTTAGTTGAGCCAATCTGNTCATATCATTGTAGTACCATTCCATACCACTAGGGGATGCACCTACTCCAGATACGTTTCACCTATGTTGGACAGTGATTTTAGAGTTGGAGTTTTCTGCATAAGCTAACCAGTTTCCTACAGGTTGATTGCCCCAAATATTGTTAAACTGTACTCACAAGTGTCAAGAGTTTTGTTTTACTTCTAGACACACCCAAATCAATTCAAAGTTAGTCAATATAGAAAGGTATAGTTTGGGACTGTGGTGGAATTAAATTTATATGTGCCCCCAAAGACTGGTTTGCAATACTGTGTAATCATGGGGCAGGATTTTAGAAGGGTGAGTACCTGGATTTGTTTTAAACTTATTCGTTGTGAGCTTACTGGAGAGTATCCTTAGGNCTGATGTCTGGATTCAGTAAACACAAGTGGGTATTGCTATGTGTCCCAATACATTCCAAAAGCATTAGAATTCCATAATGATGGGGTAGCTGATTGAGAGAGGTTAGAGATCAACCAGCACCCAGATGGAACTTGTGAACAATTCTACATCTTATGGGTAGGAAGGTAGAGTGGCTCAAAGTATGGAAGGTTAGGGAAGCCTACGACATTATGTGTATGTATGTGTGTATGCACTGTATTCCAAATGAGGTCACACACTGTCATTAGGTGGATTAAAATGATGTCTGAGAAGGGGGTGGTTTGGTTGTTATTGTTGCTGTGTCATCTTCATTGATGAATCCCTCAGTTTCTAATTCATAGTCCTTGTCTGCTTCCATCCTGGGTTGGTACCAGAACTGGCACCATTCAGGTGTAAGGCTGACTTCCATAGCTTAGCTGNAATTAAGATCAGTGGAAGTTTTAGTGGGGTTATTGTTATTTGTCTAGGTTGGTAAACTTTTAACCCATTGGTTATATGCTTAGTATTTTGCATACTCATTTGCAATTATGCTCCTCATGTGTGGGCCAACAGACTTTATGTGCCCATTCTATAGCATTCCAATAGATGACTATTACATTGGTATTTTTAAGTATGTTGATTACATTAAGTCCATTCCATCTTTCTACAATATTGGAGAGTTCTGGAGGAAAAGCTGAAGTGGGCCAAGTCCAGGTGGCTGCCGTGACTACCACAACAGTGGTAGTATATATAACTATATACAGTATACATACATACATACAGCAGGGCCCTGTATAGATCATCAGTATAAGGACAGGGTTGGTTGGTCAGCTTCATTCTCAGGTCTCTGTGGTGTCCCAGTAGGCATGTGGTACCAGGATGGAGGTGTTCCTAGTGTTTGATACAGAGTCAATTCAAAAGAAAGGCTAGAAGGATTACACTTAAGGAAATCTAAAGTGTGAGGACAGACTACAGTTAAGGAGATGCAAAGTGTTAGGGGAGTGATCAGGTATGTATTTGCCATTAAGTCTTAGGATCTAGTCTCATTTTTGGCTTCCAGAGCAGAAGTAAAATCTACGCCCAATATGAGCTTGTGTGATCCAAGTTCATTTGTGAGTTTTGGAAAGCTTACTGTCTTAGTTAGGGTTTACTATTGCTGTGAAGAGACACCATGACCACGGCAACTCTTATAAATAAAACATTTAAGTTCGGTAGCTTGCTGATAGTTGCAGAAGGGAAGCATGACAGCACGTAGGCAGGCATGGTGCTGGAGCTGAGAGTGCTACATCTTGCAGGCAACAGGAAGTCAACTGAGATACTCAGTGGTATCTGAACATAGGAAACCTCAAAGCCCACCCCCACAGTGACACACTTCCTCCAACAAGGCCACACTTCCTAATAGTGACCATTCCTTTTGAGGGCTGTTTCTTTCAAACCATCACACTTGCTATGTTTCGTAAGGAATGGTATATCTGGTTAGTTCTCCTCCTAACAGAGGCTGGAGCAAGGTAAATTGAATCAGAAAGGCCAAATCTCAAATTAGAATCCTTTTTCATATAAAATGCAAGGACCTGAAAAAGCTTAATAAAGGTTGTAAAGCCAGAGGTAGCTATTAGGTGCCGTGGACCATCTAGAGTCTGTGCAATTAGTCTAACCCTACAGTCTGGTTGAGTTGCTGGGACATTAATTTGAGAGTGACAATAGCAGAGTTTTATCTCCCGATCAAGGTGTCAGTGAAGCAAATAGTGTAATTAGTATCTCACGAATTCAGGTATTATCAGGATCCAAATGGCAGGACAAGAAATGGCCAAGGACAGCAAGGAGCGGAGCAAGCAGGTGATGGTGACCTTCCAAAGCAGTGGTGGTGCCACAACACGGCACGTGCTGTTTGTCTCCTGGTGTGTAGCTGGAGGTCGCCCTTGGTGTTTGCTGTCCACAAAGAATTTCCATCTGTGTTTGTCAAGATCTCGGACCTGTAAATAGAATTATCTCTCAGATTTTTTACATGTAAATTATCTCTCAGATTTCTTACACATGTTTTAAATTTAGTCATGGATTTTAGTTTTTAGTTTGGGGTGATTCATTCATCAGGGCTTTGATGTTGGAAAGGAACAAAGTATCATGCATGATCTGGGTCTCAAGTTCAGGGTGTAAGCAGCTTGGTTAATAAGAGCCATCACGTCTGGTGGGGAGACCTCTGGAGCTGCAAGTTCTTCAGTCAGGTTGGATATTTCACCTTCCTATCTGAGTTCTCGTTTGTGGGTGGACCATTTCCAGGTCGATAGCTTTGTTCCATTTGTACTGCGCAGAGCATTTTCCCAGTTATTGTGACTCAAGGAAACAGTGGTATATAGCATTGTATAGTTATGGATTGGTCCAGTTGCGGTGGGTTTATGTGGGTCTCCTTCTTCCTCAAGGTTTGTTGGCCACGGTCCACGAGGGAGAGGGAGCAGAGGCAGCCGGGTTCCGATGGATGTGGATATGACAAAGAAGCTTTCGGGGAGACAGTCTCAGTGTTATAGCTCAATTTTATTTCAGAGCGAGGGGAAATATATAGGATGAAGATAGCGGCTGGCACATCACCTAATTTGTTCCCTACCGCTGGAGCACAATACCTAATTATCATGTGGGCAGCAGGGGGAAAGCAATTGCAGGGATCTGTGTCAGAGGTCACGCTTGAGATAGGTCAGGCATCCAGGCTTAGGGACAACTTCCTAATCTCAGGTCAGGCAGAGAGAAAGAGGTCCTGTTGGGGATGGAGGGGTGGGATGTCCTCCATTTTGTGCAGAGCTCAGAGAGCTTTTGGGCATGGTGGACTGTAACCTTAAGCAACAGAGGCTTCCAACAGGTTTAGACTTTTTAATGCCTCAAATAAGGTCCAAATGTGTTTCTCAAAATTTGAGCATCTACTCTCAGAGTACGTGAAACTTTTACACCAAAATCCGATAGGTTTCATGTTTCATCCTATTTTTTGCTGTAACATCCAATTACCATATCCCTTAATATAAATTATGTCTATGATGCAAGGCAAGGTTGGGTTTGAACATATGAGAATTTTTATAGTCTGTTGTGTATCCTAAAATAGTGTCAGGTCCTCTTGTTGTGAGGTACCCCATTCAGAGTCCTGTGCCTTTCTGGTGACCTTATGGATGGGTTGAAGTATTAGCTACTGATAAGGTATTCACTGCCTCCTATTAATATTCAAACAAACCTTTAAGTCTTTTAACCTGTGTCTTATTGGAGGCTTTAATGTTTGTAATTTGTCAGGGTTAGGATAAGACTAGGATTTGAAGTTAAGGTTAGGATTATATTTAAAGTGTTAGGATTTGCTTAAGGGTTAATATTAGTCAAAGGTTTGGGTTTAGGTTTATGATTTTGTTTTGACAAAGTGTTAGGTTAAGGTTAGGGCTGGGGTTGGGGGTTGGAGTTAAGGTTAGGGTTAGGGTTGGGGTTAGGGTTAGTTTGGGATAGGGTTAGGGTTAAAGCTGGGGTTAGGGTTAGAGTTAAGGTTGGGGTTAGGGTTAAGGTTGGGGTTAGGGTTAAGGTTAGAGCTAGAGTTCGGTTGTTGTTGGGGTTGCGTTGGGGTTTGGGTTAAGTTTGGGATTAGGGCTAGGTTTAGGGTTGTGTTAGTTTTCAGGTTCAGGTTAGGATTAATGTTATGATTATGTTTAATGATTATGGTCAAGTCAGCATTAGTTTTAGCATTAGAGACAGACGTACAGTCAGGGTTATATTTAGGGTTAGACAAAGTGTTAATATTAGGTTAGTAGGTTTAGGTCTAGAGCTCTGTCTTCCACACACTTAGGGTTATAGTTAGAGTTATTTTAATTTTAGATAAAGAGCTGTAACCAGAATTTGAGTATTCAGTTTAGTTTTAGGGTTATCCATGAGTTTAGCCCAATTTTTAGGTTTAGTTCTTTTCTTAAATTACTATTTTAGATTATTTTAATGTTAACAGTGGGGTTAGAGAAAGCATGAAGGTTAGGTTTATGTTTATGTTTTGGGATAGGTTTTGGTTCAGTGCTAAGAATAGACAAAGCATTGTGAATTGGGTTGGTTTAACATTAGTGTTTGACGAAGGGTTAGTTCTAGAGCTCGTGTATACAGTTAGATCTAAACTTACAAATAGTGTTATCTATGGGTAATATTTACATTTGGAGTTAAGTTTATTGTTATAATTAGTGTTAGGTTTAGGACGCATGTTAGAGATAGAACTTGGTGTAGCAGTAAGGTAAGAAGTACTGTCAATGTCAGAATTTGTAGGGTTCAGGTAAAGTTTTTAGCTAGGTTCTAACTAGGGTTATTGTATAGATTGTGTTAGGATTAGGGTTAAGGTATTAGTTATGGGTAGGGTTAGTGTAGGGCTAGGGACAGTTTTAGGTTTATTTCTAAGGTTAACATTAGGTCTGATTAGGGTTATGGTTAGGCCTTGGTTAGTGTTAAGGCTAAAGCTCATATTAGGTATTTATTTAAGATTAACTTTAGAATTAAAGGTTGTGGTTAGGATTAGGGCTAGGGACATTATTAGTGTCGATTATACTTAGATTTAGGGTTCAGGTTTTAGTTAGGGGGTGATTTCATTTAAGGCCAAGGACACACTTAGGACTAATGTCTGAGACTGGGTTAAATTTAGGGTGAGATCTAGGGTTTAGGTTCATATTTAAGTTATGTCTAGGGTAAGAGTTATTCTTTGGTTTAAAATTAGGGCTAGGATTATAATTAGGATTACATTAAAGGTTAGTTCTAACCTAGTTTAGTTTAGTTTAGTTTAGTTTAGTTTAGTTTAGTTTAGTCTAAGTTAAAATCTAGAGCTCATGTTTGGGGTAGGTATGGCTTTGTTTAGTGTTAAGGTTAAGGTTATAGATAGGGCCAGGGGTACATTTAGGTTATGGTTATTGTCAGTATAAGAGTTAGTGTTATGGAAGGATTGTAGTTAAGTTGCAGTAGTAGTGGACCAGTTTTTGCAAAGATGCCATTTATAGGGCTTTAGTAGTAGATGCACATGTAGTGCTCTACTAGTACATTCATGTGCAGTGATGTGCTAGTACATCCTTGTGTGCTCCTGTATAGTACCTCCCGTTAGTACTAATGTCCTACATCCGTGAGGGATACTGTAGTATTACATTTCTGTGTATTTCTGTAACAGTACATCTGTGTGGCTATATTCTGACATGCATGTGTGTTGCTTTAAAGAACATGAGTGATCATTACTGATATAATTTGATTCTAGATAAATTGTACTGATTAAGGGCAAAGTATCTTGACTCATAAATCTGAGTAACTTAAGTATAGCAAGATGAACTTCTCACTCCATTACTGTGTAAGCCGTCTTTATTTTGACTGTTTTGAATCTGTATCTAAAGAAGGTGGTAGTGTGTGGCTAGGAAGCACACACAGTGCAAAGTGCACATGCTGAATGTTCAAAACAGGCTTCAGTGAAGTCGTGTGACACAATATAGGCAGATATGGCTTTGATTGTGTGTGTGTGTGTGTGTGTGTGTGTGTGTGTGCGTGTACTTGGTTTTTTGAGACAGGATTTCTCTGTGTTTTGTTTTGTTGTTTTTTTGGTTTTTTGGTTTTTGTTTTGGTTTTTATTGTGACAGGTATCAGCAAGGTTGACCACTCATCTATAATTTGCTTTTAGAATGCAGCTTCTTAAACTGTGGAACAACAACAACAAAAAAATTGGTAACAATGCTTTGTTGACTCCCATGGGAGGCCTTACCCTTTCTGAAGAGTGGATTGGGGGGGCATGGGAAGGAGGTGGGGGGAAAGAGCAGGAGGAGAGGAGGGAGGGGAAATAGTGGTTGGTATGTATATAGGGAAAATGGGCTGGCTAAAGAAACCCCTCCTGGCCCTGGAGCTCTGACCAGGGAAAGAAACACAGCCTGGGTTTGGGACCTGAGCCAGAGAAATTAACACTTTATCCCCAAACCCAGAACTAAGGACACCTGCCCTGACTCTGAAACCAGTACCATAATAACACTCTTGGTCCCTACAGTCAGAGTCAGTGAAAGATATGTGCCCTGGCTTTAGAATTAGTGTCCAAAAGCTAAGTAAGGCCAGTGAATGAAACACAGTTAGGCTCATATCAGGGCCCTCTCTGTCCTGACCAACTGGCTTGTGAAACCAACTAATCAGAGCAGGAAAGCAGCTGCCCCTGGCCAACTGACTTGTGAAACCAGCCAATCACAGAGCAGGAAAGTGGCATCCTGGCCCTGGAGCTCTGACCAGGGAAAGAAACATAGCCTGGGTTTGGGACCTTAGCCAGAGAAATGAACACTTTATCCCCAAATCCACAACTAAGGAAACATGCCCTGACTCTGAAACTAGTACCAAATAACACTCTTGGTTCCTAGAATCACAGTCAGTAAAAGATATGTGCCCTGGCCTTAGAATTAGTACCAAAAGCCAAAAAAGGCCAGTGAAAGAAACACAGTTTGGCCCTCACATCAGGGCCATCTTTGCCCCAGCCCACAAAACTGACCAATCCCAGGGCAGGAAAAATACTAGCCAATCCCTGTTGACTCCACCCCCAGGCCATCCTATATAAACTGCCCTGCCTGGGCAGTTTTGAGCTGTTCTCTCCACCCTAGTAGAGGCAGCTACTCTCCTGGACTCCTCCATCCCAAATAAATTTCTTTCTCAAAAGAGTTTTGGGTGTGAAGACCTTCATTCACTCAACAGAAGATCTTTGCTGAGACATCCCATAGTGGATTGCACAAAGAGGAGCTGAACAGATCTTTGCTGGGACGTCCCATAGTGAACTGAGCAAAGGAGAACTGAGTAACACTTAAGCCTGAGAAGCAGAGCTCTGCTAGGAAGCCCCATTAAGTGGGGGCTGAGCAAAGCTCAGCTGTAGCAGCTTTCCAGGAGAGAAGCAGGATTGCTATACCCTGCAGGAAGACCATCCCCCACCACACCAGGTATAGCCTGACTCTCCCGAACAGTCAGGATACCCTTCCCTGCAGAACTGACCTGGCAGCTCTAGGCCTGACTCTCCTGAACTATCAGGATACCCTTCCCTGCTGAAGCAGTACCAGGCCTGACTCTCCTGAGCAGTCAGAATAACTCCCCCTCCAGGGCTGGGCTGACTCTTTGCAGCCCCAGCTGTCAGAGCTGTTCCAAGCAGCTCAAGGTGTCCACGACACCTACAGGGCAGAGCTGTTCTACACAGCTCGAGGTGTCCAGGATACCTCGCCCTCCAGGGCTGGACTGACTCTTTGCAGCCCCAGCCATCAGAGTCCACTGAGGTGCAACTTTGTTGCTTACATTTTGGTGCTGAAACCAGGGACCAAGTCCACTGAGTTACANCAAAGTACCTACAATGTAAAATTTAAAAATTAATAATAAAAAATGGCAACAGCAAGAGGTTTCTGAACATGTAAGAACAACAAAAAAAATTGTTAAAAATCAAATGTGTTGGCCAGATGTGTTGGTGCCTGCCTTTAATCCCAGCACTCTAGCTACAGAGGCAGGTGGGCCTCTGTGAGTTAGATGTCAGCCTGCCCTACATAGTAAGTTCCAGGACAGTCAAGGTTAATTATATAGAGAGACCCTGTCTCAAAAAACCAAAGCACAGGGAAACCCTGTCTCAAAAAATCAAACACATGCGCGCGCGCGCGCGCACACACACACACACACACACAATCAAAGCCATATCTGCCTATGTTGTGTCACATGACTTCACTGAAGCCTGTTTTGAACATTCAGCATGTGCACTTTGCACTGTGTGTGCTTCCTAGCTACACACTACCACCAACAAATACTGCCTGAAACATATCATCAGCTCAGTATGTTGTGAACTGTAGTGTCCTCACTGTACAAAGTTTCCTGCTCTCACAGAAACATAATGGTTTAATTACAGAACACAAAGATATTCAATTACCTACAGTCATTCCTTGCCATGTGAGTATTGACTTAGTATATCTTGGAACAGTATTGTTTTAGAATTTTTAGTGTTAAAATTGCTGTTCAAGTTGTTGACTTGAGTTTCGATTTTTAAAAATCATTAAGTGAGTTCTGAGTTGAAATTGGGACAGAATTTCAACAATTTCCAAAACAACCCTAAACACATTTCTGTCTGTGGTGGTTTGAATAAGAATGGCTTCCATAGTCTCACAGATTTGCATGCTTTGTCATTATGGAGTGGCTCTACTTGACAGGGATTAGAAGGTGTGGCCTTGTTGGAGGAAGTGTGTCATTGGAGGTGGNCTTTGAGGTTCCAAATGCTCAAGCCAGGCCCAGTGTCACTCTCTCTCTCTTCCTTCTGCCTGCTGATCCAGATGTAGAACTCTCAGCTCCCTCTCCAGTACACTGCCTGTATGCCATCATGCTTCCTGCCATGATGAAAATGGGCTAAACCTCTGAAATTTCGAGCAAGCCCCAGTTAAATACTTTCTTTTTATAAGAGTTACCATGGTGATGGCATCTCTTCAAAGCAATAGACCACCAACTATGGCAATGCCATTATATATTGATGTGGAACAGTGTTTAGGCATTGATAATTATATGATAAAATATTGACTATCTCTAATAAACAGTAAAGATGTCTATCCTGCAGTAACTGGTATTCAGCCAAGATTTAATTCTTTATGTAAAATTGAACAAGTATATCATCCCATTAGCATCCAGATCTACTTTGCTCCTTAATAGATGGTAGAGTAGTTACATATATAACAAAGAATTGCTTTAAAATAAATTTCTTTATGATTTAATCCCAGTAAGCATTTGTTTTGTATACCTGCTTTCTATATTTATACAGTCAGGGTCATATGAAAAGTTACTCAGGTTAAAAGGGGTCAAATATGGGAAAGAGTTAGGAGACCCTGCATTAGAGGACCCACATGAGCCAGGCAGCTGCAGTTTGTTGGGGTTGACATTTCTCATGCAAGCTCATGGGACTAGGATTCAAGTCCTCCCATGTACACAGGTTCAAGGGAGAGATAAACCCCTGCAGCCTCTGCAGTTACTTCTCAGGAGCTAAAGTAAAGGCTTTCTGAGGAGGAAAATCTCAGGGAATTCAGGCTGTCATTCACCAGCTATGAACTCAAGTGAAGAAGACGGAAAAGGAAGCAGAAATCCCACAGGTCTGCTGGGTACCATGTATTCAATATAGCTGCCTCATTTTATGGTAAACTTGTAAAGGTGGCATTTTATTATTTCATTGCTGAGGTGATTTTGAATCAGTAGGACTAACTTGCTGAAGGTCACAAAGCAAGGAAGCACCAGAGGTAAGTTTTGAACACGAATCTCTGCTCCACACTGACACCCCTACCTACTTTGAAATCTCTCCAGAAGAAAAGTTAATGTCCACCTTCTTCTGAACTTGAGATCCAAAATTGGGAGCCAGCAGGAAGAAGGCTGAGTCCCTGGGATTAGAAACACAAGTCCCCAGTCACCATACCAGGCCTGGACTCAGGCTGGTGATATTCCCTTTCCTTTCTGCCCTCTGTACAATATCTCCAGTCTCATTTCCAGCCTGCAACACACTGCTTGCAGGTATCTCTCCTCCTGCAAACATTAGAGTGAACCTTCTCCACCACCCTCCCCTTCTATCTATCCCCAGTCCTTCCTGTCAGCCCTCCATACCTAGAAACCCTGTATACCTGGACTCCCAATGGCCACACCTAGAGGGGATTCAGGTAGGTGACTCACACTGTCCTTCCTGTCCTCCATTATTGTCTCTCCATTCTCACCCTCAGCCCAGAACAATCTTCTTGCAAGTACCCCTTCTCCCACCTCAACTCCATTCAGTGGTGGCCCCCACTCTTGGTTCAAACCCAAGCTCCCCCTAGCCCTTTCATCCCTGNCTCTCCAGAAAATCCATTGCTGTACTGCAACCTACTTGCAATATCTCCTCTTCCTAGCACACCCCCAACTCCCTGGGGACCCCACCCAGGTGTGAATAAGAAGATCCTCTTAGCTCTTCCCTGAAGCCCCTCTCAGTCTTTTCTCCTAGCCCATCTCCATTCCTCTCTGCCTCCCCCCTACCTACAGGCTACTATAGTTGTGCTCTGTCAGGCACCCCACAGCCATCACACTTTATTCTAATAATTTACTCTCACCCTAAGAAAATCTATGAAGATAAAAACAAACAGTGGAGCGAAATAATAAAAACAGTTCAAGACATGAAAGTAGAAATAGAATTACTAAAGCAAACCCAAACTGAGATAAAGAAGTCAAACAAAACTTCAGACATAAATCTTACCAACAGACTACAAAACATGGAAGAGGGAACCTCGTGGTTGAAGACAGGTAGAAGAGAAGGTCAAAGAAAATGTTAAATCCGAAAATTTCCAGACAAATATACAGGAAATCTGGGACACTATGAAAAGATCAAATCTATAAATAATAGGAACAGAAGAAGGAGAGGAAGCCCAGGCCAATGGCACAGAAAATATTTTCAACAAAAATCACAGAGGAAATTTTCCCTATACTAAAGAGAGAAGGACCAATCCAGATGAAAGACGTGTACAGAACACTAAATAGACTGTACTAGAAAAGAAAGTCCCCCGGCACATAATAATCAAAACACTCAATGTACTAAAGAAAGAATGTTAAAAGCTGCAAGAGAAAAAGATCAAGTAACATATAAAGGCAGACCTGTTAGAATAACACCCGATTTTTCAATGGAGACTAAAATTCAGAAGGGCCTGGATNGATGTTTTACAAACTCTAAGAGACCACAGGTACCATCCCAGACTACTATACACAGCAAAACTATCAATTACAATAGACAGAGAAAGAAAAATATCCCACAATAAAACCACATTTAAGCAGTATCTAGTTACCAATTCAGCTTTACAGAAGACAATAGAAGAAAAACTTCAATCAGAAGAGGTTAACCACACCTAAGAACACAAAAAATAAATAATCCCAGAACAGTAAATCAAAAGGGGGGGGAATCCAAACCATAACAACAAAATAACAGCACCAATAAACACTGCTCACTCTCAATATTAATGGTCACAGCTCCCCAATAAAAGAAACAGCTAACAGACTAGGTTAGCAAACAGGATATATCTTTCTACTGTATCCAAGAAACACATCTTTCCATCAAGGATAGGCATCACCTCAGGGTAAAAGGATGGAAAAAGTTATTCCAAGTAAATGGATCCAAGAAGTAAGCTGTTGTAGTCATTATCTGGCAAACTAGACTTCAAACCAAAACTAACCAGAAAAGAAATGGAATGATACTACATACTCATCAAAGGAAAAATCCACCAAGAGGACAGAAATTCTAAGCATTTATGCACCAAACACAAGGCACCTAAGTTCATAAAAGAAACATTACTACAGCTAAAATCATACACTGACATTCACACGATGATAGAGGGTGACTTCAGTACCTGCCTCTTGCCAATACACAGGTCATCCTGACAAAAACTGAACAGAAAAATGCTGGAGTTAAATGATATCATAAACCAGATGAACCTAACAGGTATCTACAGAACATTTCACCCCCACACAGAAGAATACACCACCTCCTTAGCATTTCATGGAACTTTCTCTGAAATTGACCACATATTGTATACAAAGCAAGTCTCAATCAATAGAAGGAAATTGAAATAACACTCTGCATCCTATGTGCAGATAAAACCACACCACAGATTAAAGCTGCATCTCAGCAACAACAAAAAGCTTACAAACTCATGGAAAATGGACAACTCATTACTGAATGAAAAAGGGGTCAAGACAGAAATTGAGAAGGAGATTTAAAATTTTTTAGAATTGGATGAAAGTGAATACACAACATACCCCAACTTATGGGATACAATGAAGGTGGTTCTAAGAGACAAGTTCATAGCACTAAGTGCCTACATGAAAAAACTGGAGAGATCTCATCCTAGTAACTTAACAGCACACCTGAAAGCTCTAGAACAAAAAGAAGAAATAACACCAAAAGGAGTAGATGGCAAGAAATAATCAAACTCAGGGCTGNAGTCAATAAAATAGAAACAAAGAATCCATGAAGCAAAGAGTTGGTTCTTTGAGAAAACCAATAACACTGTCAAACCATTAGCCAAATTGACTAAAAAACAGATAGAGAAGATCCAAATTAATAAAACTAGAGATGAAAATGGGGGCATCACAACAGACACCAAGGAAAATCCAAAGAACCATAAGGACATACTTTAAAAACCTACAATCCACAAAATTGGAAAATCTAAAATAAATGGATAATTTTCTCAACACATACCACTTACAAAAGTTAAATCAAGATCAGATAAGCGGTTTGAACAGACTTATAACCCCTAGAGAAATGAAAAACCTCCTAGCCAAGAAGCCCAGGGCTAGATGCAGAATTCTACCAGACTTTCAAAGAAGTAATGCCAATACTCCTCAAATTATTCCACAAAATAGACACTGAAGGAACATTGCCTAATTCTTTTTATGAGTCCACAATTACCCTGATACCTAAACCACACAAAGACCCAACAAAGAAAGAGAACTAAGCCAATTTCCCTTATGAACATTGTCTTAGTTAGAGTTACTATTGCTGTGAAGGGACACCATGACCATGGAACTCTTACAAAAAAAAAAGCCCATTTAATTTAGGGGGCTCGCTTACAATTTTAGAGGTTCAGTACATTATCATCATGACAGGGAACATGGTGACATGCAGGCAGACATGTGCTGGAGGAATAGCTGAGAGAGTCCTACCTCTTGCAGACAACAGAAAGTTGACTGACCTACTGGGCAGTATACTGAACATAAGAAACCTCAAACCCTGCCCCCACAGTGACACACTTCCTCCAACAAGGCCATATCTCCTAATAGTGCCACTCCCTTTGGGGGTCATTTTCTTTCAAACCACCACAAACATAGATGCAAAATTTTTCAATAAGATACAAAATACTTGCAAGTCAAATGCTAGAACACATAAAAAAAAACCCATCATGATCAAATGAGCTTCGTCCCTGAAGTGCAAAGATGGTTCAGCATATGTAAATCAATACNTGTAATCCACCACATAAACAGATGGAAAGAAAAAAGCCATATCATCACCTCATTACATGCAGTTAAGGCATTTGACAAAATCCAACACCCCTTCATGATAAAAGTCATAGAGAGACTAGGGATACAAAGGACAATCTTCAACATAATAATAGCAATTTACAGCAAGATCACAGTCAACATTAACCTAAAAAGAGATANACTCAAAGCATTTCTACTTAACTCAGNAACAAGACAAGATTGTCCACTCTCTCCATACCTATTCGTTATAGTAGTTCATGAAGTCTTAGATAGATAGAACAATAAGACAACTGAAGGAGATCAAGGGGATATAAATAGGAAAAGAAATAATAGTATCATTATTTGTAGATTATNTAATAGAATANGTAAGTGACCCTAAAAACAACACCAGGAAATACCTACATCTGATAAACACTTTCAGCAAAATAGCAGGATAGAAAATTAAGTACAAAAATCAGTAGTCTTCCTATATACAATGACAGACTGAGAGAGAAAGCAGGGAAGCAATACCTTTCACAATAGCCTTTAAACAAACAAACAAACAAACAAATAATAAATCGTGAGGTAACTCTAACCAAGCAAGTGAAAGACTTACATAATAAAAAATCTTTAATTCAGGGGCTGGAGATATGGCTCAGTGGTTAAGAGAACTAGCTGTTCTTCTAGAGGACTCCTATAGCAGCTCATAACTGTCTGTAACTCCAGTTCCAGGGGATCCAACACCCTCACACAGACAGACATGCAGAAAAACACAAATGCACATAAATTAAAACTAAATAAATCATTAAAAAACACTTAAAGACAATGAAGAAAGAAATTGAACAAGCTGTCAGAAGACAGAAAGGTCTCCCATGTTCATGGATGAGAAGGAGTAGTATGGTAAAAATGGCCACCCTACAATAAGCAATCTACAGAGTCAATGCAATTCTCAACAAAATTCCAACACAGTTCTTCACAGAAATCGAAAGGAAGATTTAGCTTCATATGTAAACACTCACATACACACACATACACACACACAGACTCACACACAAATGGATAGCTAAAACAATCCTGAAAAATAAAATGACTGCTGGAGGCCTCACTATCTCTGGTTCTCAAATTGTACTACAGAGGTACAGTAATACAAACAGCATGATATTGGCATAAAACAGACATGTTAATCTACTGAATCAAATTGAAGACCCAGACAAAAGCTCACACACCTATAGAGACCCGATTTTTGACAAAGAAGCCAGCAATATATTCTGGAAAAAAAAGACCACATCTTCAACAAATGGTCTGGTCAAACTGATTATCTGTATGTACAGGGATGCAATAGATACATACTTAACACCCTGCATAAAACTCAACTCCAAATAGATCAAAGACCTCAATATAAAACCAGACAAACTGAACCTGAAAGTGAGGCATAGCCTTGAACTTGTCTGCACAAGAAAAGACTTTCTAAACAGAACACTGATAGCACAGGCACTAAGATCAACAATTAATAAGGGGGGGGGGAACTCATGAAATTAGAAAGCTTCTGCAAGGCAAAGGACAATGTCATTTGGACAAAGCAGAAGGCTACAAAACATGAAAAGGTTTTTACCAACTACACATCTGATAGAGAGTCAATATCCAAAATATATAAAGAACTAAAAAACTGGACATCAAGAAAACAAATAACCCTTTTTTAAATATGTGATACAGGGGACAGAGAGATGGCTCAGTGTTTAAGAGCACTGGCTGATCTTCCAGAGGTCCTGAGTTCAATTCCCAGCAACCACATGGTGGCTCACAATCATTTGTAATGAGATCTGGAGCCCTCTTCTTGTATACATGATAAATAAATAAATCTTTAAAAATTGGATACAGAATTAAATGGACAGTTTGCAAAAGAAGAAACACAAATGGATGAGAAACACTGAATGTTCAACATCCTTAGTCATCAAGGAAGCCCAAAACAAAACAAATTTGAGATTCCATCTTACACCTGTCAGAATGGCTAAGATCAACCAAACAAATGACAGCTCACACTCATTTGAAGATATGGAGTAAGNGGAACACTCATTCATTGCTGGTGGGTGTGCAAACTTGTACAGTCACTATAAAAATCAGTGTGGAGGTTCCTCAGAAAGCTGGGAGTACATTTACTTCAAGATCCAGCTCTACAGATAAATAGATAATTAAATATGGTACATTTACACANTGNGTATTACTCAGTTGTTTAAAAAAATCATGAAATTCACAGGTTAAAAAGATGGAGCTAGAAAAAACTCATTCTGAGTTGGGTAACCTAGACTCAAAAAGACAACTACAGTCTGTATTCTCATATTGTAGATGATAGCTTTCAAGCCTTCAATAGACATACTATAATCCTTCAACCACAGAAGTTAGGTATAGAGTAAANGACTAGGCAGAGGAGAGGATATCCCAAGGAAGAGGTAGTAGAACATACAGTCATAGAGAGACAAGGGGAGACTAAAATAGGAGAATTAAATGGAAAGGGAGAGGGCAGAGGACCTTAAGAGGGAGAACACAGGGAGGGACAGATAACAGGGACATTTGAAGGTCATATNGAAACATACCACTACAGTAGAAGCTTCTTAAAATATATACATATATGAAAAAAAATCTAAATGGAATCACCAAATAACAGAGGAGACAAAGCCCCAACTAGATATCTGACACCAAGTGAAACCTCTGGTGCCAGGAATAGGTTACATCTAATTGAGTTGTTGGCCAAAGGGGCCCCATGGAAGGCCCCAAACAACCCAGGCTNTTATCAAGGCTATTTGTTGCTCTCCACCAACTGATGGTGAGGCAGGCCCTATTGCTGAAGACAACACTTACACATCTCACTGAACATNGAGAAGTTGGGCTGGTGCCTATCTAGAGCCTGCACCCCTACTGACCAGTGTTCGTGGTGCTGTAAGATACTCTGCACACTACCAGAGGAGAAATGTAACTACCAACCCAGCTACAAACCCTGCAGTATACAATGGTGACCTGCTTGCATGCTATCCTAAGTGCAATAGTGGACCAAAAAGTTGTAGAAACAAACGACCAATATCTGAGTGGATATAAAGCCCACTCCACAAGAAGAAACCCATGTCTGACACTGGTTGGCTGTCCAAGAACCTGAGACTAGATGGGACCCAGGGTAAACCAATTACTATTGTNCTGCTAAAGAAACATATAAAATGACCCCTAACAACATTCTGCTATACCCATAGATCAGTGTCCCACCCAGCCATCTTCAGAGAAACTTCCTCCTACAGCAGATGGGAACAAAGACCTACAAGTGGACAATGTGTAAAGAGTGNAAGACCTTGGAACACTCAGTCCTAAATGGGATGTCTCCATCAGATCCCTTCCCCTCCAGGCTCAGGGAACTACAGAAGAGGAGGCAGANNGATTGTAAGAGCCAGAGGGAAGGGAGAACATCAAGGAAACANNGTTTTTCAGACACAAGAGCACTGATAAACAAATGGACTCAAAGAGACTGTGGCAGCATGCACAGGACCTATACAGGTTTACCAGATGAGCGTCCCAGTGCTGAGAGCAAGTGAACACAAGCCCCCATTCCTAACCAAGAAACTATCTCCAATTAACAACAACTTGCAAAGGAGAACTTGGATTTCTCCAATGGAGTCTTACTGTATGTAGTAACCACACTTAAGGGCAGGTCCAGTGTAGAAGGCCAACACAAAACTAACTCAATGGTATTTTGGGAGATTTTTTTGTCTCATATTGCTTTGTTTAGATGTTTTTGGTTTTTGTTTTTTGTTTTTACCATTATGATCTTTTATTTGTATATTATGGCTTCCAATTTTGTGTTTTCATGGTGTGTTTGTGTGTGTGTGTCTATATATCTATGTTTCTCATGCTCTTTTTTAAAATCTTGTTTTTTTTTTTTTTATTTATGTTTGTTCAATTTTTTATCGTCATTTGTTTGTCTTTTTTTTGCCTGTTTGTTTTCTAAAAAGAGAGAGAGAGAAAGAAGAGTGGAGTTGGACAGACGAGGATGTGGGAAGGATCTGAGAGATGAGGGAGGGGAACTGTGATGAGGATGTATTATATGAAAACATACTCTCATATTGGGTTCCTCGCTGTCTCAGTTTCCTCGTCGTGCTTCCTAGCTGCGGCCTCGTGGAAAATTAAGCAAAGATGTCTGAATATATTCAGGTAACAGAAGATGAGAACGATGAGCCCATTGAAATACCATCAGAAGATTATGGAACAGTATGTTACAGCCCAGTTTCCTGGGGCATGTGGCCTGCACTACCGGAATGCAGTGTCGCAGTGTATGAGAGGTGTCCGGCTGGTGGAAGGAATTCTGCATGCAGCAGATGCTGGCTGGGGCAATCTGGTGTATGTAGTCAACTATCCCAAAGATAACAAAAGGAAAATGGATGAGACAGATGCTTCCTCAGCAGTGAAAGTGAAAAGAGCAGTCCAGAAAACACCTGATCTAATAGTGCTGGGTCTCCCCTGGAAAACAACAGAATAAGATCTTAAAGACTATTTCAGTTCCTTTGGAGAGGTTCTTATGGTTCAGGTCAAGAAAGATCTTAAAACTGGTCACTCGAAAGGGTTTGGCATTGTTCGATTTACGGAATATGACACCCAAGTGAAAGTAATGTCACAACGACATATGATAGATGGGCGATGGTGTGACTGTAAGCTTCCGAATTCTAAGCAAAGCCCAGATGAACCCTTTGAGAAGCAGAAAAGTGTTTGTTGGGCGTTGTACAGAGGACATGAGCTTCAACAGTTCTTTTGTCAGTATGGAGAAGTGGCAGATGTCTTCATTCCCAAACCATTCAGGGCTTTTGCCTTTGTTACCTTTGCAGATGATAAGGTTGCCCAGTCTCTTTGTGGAGAGGATTTGATCATTAAAGGAATCAGCGTTCATATATTCAATGCTGAACCTAAGCATAATAGCAATAGACAGTTAGAAAGAAGTGGAAGATTTGGTGGTAATCCAGGTGGCTTTGGAAATCAGGGTGGGTTTGGTAACAGTAGAGGGGGTGGAGCTGGCTTGGGAAATAACCAGGGTGGGAATATGGGTGGAGGAATGAACTTTGGAGCTTTTAGTATTAATCCAGCAATGATGGCTGCAGCCCAGGCAGCATTGCAGAGCATTTGAGGTATGATGGGCATGTTAACCAGCCAGCAGAACCAGTGAGGTCCATCTGGTAATAACCAAAGCCAGGGCAGCATGCAGAGAGAGCCAAAGCAGGCTTTTGGGTCTGGAAATAATTCCTACAGTGGTTATAACTCTGGTGCCCCTCTTGGTTGGAGGTCAGCATCAAATGCAGGGTCAGGCAGTGGTTTTAATGGTGGCTTTTGGCTCAAGCATGGATTCTAAATCCTCTGGCTGGGGAATGTAGGCAGTGGGGGTTGGTGGTAGGTTGGTCCGTTGATAGGTAGGTAGGTGTAGAATGGTGGGATTCAAATTTTTCTAAACTCATGTAAGTATATTGTAAAATACATAATGTACTAAAAATTTTCAGATTGGTTTGTTCAGTGTGGAGTATATTTAGCAGTATTTTTGACACTTTTCTTTAGAAAAAGAGGAAAAGCTAAATGAATTTTATGTTTTGTTATATAAAGGGTTAAAATACTGAGTGGGTGAAAGTGAACTGCTGTTTGCCTGATTGGTAAACCAACACTACAATTGATCTCAGAAGGTTTCTCTGTAATATTCTATCATTGGACTTGTTAAATGGATTCTTTGCATGTTCAGAGTAGAAACCATTGGTTAGAACTACATTCTTTTCTCATTTTAATTTGAATCCCACCCTATGAATTTTTCCCTTAGGAAAATCTCCATTTGGGAGATCATGATGTCATGGGGTTTGGTTCTTTTGATTTTAACACTTGTCTTCCTTCATATACGAAAGTACAATATGAAGCCTTCATTTAATCTCTGCAGTTCATCTCATTTCAAATGTTTATGGAAGAAGCACTTCATTGAAAGCAGTGCTGTGAATATTCTGCCATAGGAATACTTCTGTCTACACGCTTTCTCATCCAAGAATTCGTCATCACGCTGCACAGGCTGCATCTTTGATGGTGGGTGTTCCATTTTTATCCGCTACTCTTTATTTCATGGAGTCGTATCAACGCTATGAAGGCAAGGCTGTGATATGGAACCAGAAGGCTGTTTGAACTTTTGAAACCTTGTGTGGGATTGATGGTGGTGCTGAGGCGTGAAAGGCTAGTATGATCGAGGAAAGGAGAGAGCGTATGCAGAGACTTGGTGGTGCAAAATGGATATTTTTTAACTTGGAGAGATATGTCACTCAATCCTGTGGCTTTGGTGAGAGAGTGTGCAGAGAGCAATGATAGCAAATAANGTATGAATGTTTTTGTATCAAAGGACATGCACATCTGTTGGAAGACTTTGAGTTTTGTTCTTAGAAAACCCACTTTAGTTGAATGTGTTAAGTGAAATACTTGTACTTCCCTCCCCCTCTGTCAACTGCTGTGAATGCTGCATGGTGTGTGTTCTCCTCTGTTACTGATCTGGAAGTGTGGGAACGTGAACTGAAGCTGATGGGCTGCGAACATGGACTGAGCTTTGTGGTGTGCTTTGCAGGAGAACTTGGAAGCAGAGTTCACCAGTGAGCTCAGGTATCTCAAAGAAGGGTGGAAGTTCTCATGTCTGTTAACTACTCATAAGAATGCTGTTTGCTGTAGTTCTGTGTCCTGTGCTTGGATGCTTTTTTATAAGAGTTGTCATTGTTGGAAATTCTTAAATAAAACTGATTTAAATAATATGTGTCTTTGTTTTGCAGCCCTGTATGCAAAGAATTCATAGCAGTTAATTCCCCTTTTTGAGCCTTTTGAGATGGAACTTTCATAAAGTTTCTTGGCCATAGTTTATTTTGCTTCAAATAAACTTATTTGAAAAATTGTCTCAAGGCAAATGAATTCATCACCTGTCATGCATTGACACCTGATACCCAGACTTAATTGCTATTTGTTCTTGCATTATCCAAAGTGAAAAGTTTTCCATGGGTTGTTTTGTTTTTAATCTAGTTTTTCATAAGTCTAGGTGACAGAACCTAAAATGGTAAGCAGTTACCCTCCAGCTTGTTCTGAGTGCCTCCGTGCATTTGAGTGATTTCTATTGACATGGCTGTATAAACCTCCATTGGGAAATCATGCCTTCTAAATCTACTATTTGGGAGAGTGAGCAAAGCAGTTGATTGTATTCAAATGCTTTGTTGCAGAGCATATCAATAGAAAAGAAGGGATGATAAGCATTTTTCTGTTGGGGATTTGAAAAGTGGAATTAATTGCAATAGGGATGAAGTAGAAGAAACCAAGAAACCGTGTGCCTGAAATCCATTAAGAAGCCTGATAGCGTTAAGAACTAGTAGGGTGGGTTGTCTATCTCTGGCAGTCTTAGGTGGGCTCTTACCCTGCTGGGTGTAGGGGCATATAGTGACGAACAATAACGCTCACAGAATCAGATTAGACTCTCACAATGCATTGTTAAGAAGGTAAAAGCAATAATACCTTGTTTGTTGTACTTTTCCTGTAACTACTGAGAACTGGGAAGCCCCTTTTCTAAATGGAAAGATGTGACCATTGTTTTGTTGATAGTTTCCCTGATGCCCTTATCTAAATAGATTACGATAAATAGGTTTGTCATTTTGCAAGTTGCATGTTTTAAAATTTTATATCCTTTAGAGACTTGTTATGAACACAGTGTTTCTTTATTCAGTATCCTCTGTAAAGGGATCTTGAGTTATTGTAAATTTTTTTCTCTGCATGATTTNCAAACCCTGTACATCTGAATTTTGCATTTTAGCACTTGCACTATTACTCAGCAGCAGTAACATGGTAACATTAAAATGGTTTTCGGGGACCTCCAAAGACTAAACTGGCAAGCCGTCCAGGAGTCCTGGGGTAAGTTACTTGTCAATGGCATGGTTTTGATCCCTTGTTTGCACTTGTTAAAAGAGTTACTGGTCATAGAAGGCTTTCAGTGTTGAGTAGCCTTTTAACATGTTTATGGTATGACGTAGCTGTAGATAGTTATTTGCCCTAAATGAAGTTTCAGAAATAAACTACTTGGCAAAGATTTGGTTTTGAAAGTCTATTTGGTCATCAAAATGCATTCATTCTTAAAAAACAATCTTTGAACCACAGTTAAATAAAAAGTTTTCTTGCCACCAACAAAAAAGAAAAAGAAAAAATACTCTCAATTAAAAACAAACAATACACACACACACGCACACACACACACACACACACACACACACACACACACACACCCCACAGGGCCTTTGGACTCCTGCAGGGCAGAGACTATCAAGGTTAAGCAAATGTCACAGGACTAGGAGAGAAAGCCCAGGTTTGTCAGGAGCCCAGAGCTCACCATGGGCTGAGTGATGGCNTAGCACACTCAGCAGCTTTTCAGCCGGGTCAGTTATGATTCGTGTTCATCATAATGCGAACACAGGTTCATGACAGCGCATGTGGAGAACCGGCTTGAAAGATCGTTTCATCAACCCCTCATGGAATCCGTATTCCATCTCACAGTTTGTGGGCCTGTGCTCTGCAACCAGTGCTGTTTCCCATTAACAGAATTATCTTCCCTCCCTTCGGGGTGAACATGTAACACAAAAGCCTTAGCATGGAGATAAAACTGATTGCCCTCTTTGAGAAAACAGCTTTCAACAGAAATCACAGTTAATTGGGAAAGGTTCCCTTGAGATATAAACCAAAGGGGTGGGGGTTGGGGGGGCAGGCCCAGCAATGAAAAATGTCACAAATTTAGTATTCTCTCCCGAGAGGCAGCATCACATCATTTGGATAACAGCAGTAATTATATTTGACTATTATATTTTTCTGTCATGCTGTGCCACAAATGTAAATTAGATTACAGTTTCCTTTTATATTTTTTATTTTATTTCTATTTTTTTGTTTTAGGGCAAAGGATCAAATCTAGGGCCTCATGAGTTCTAGGCAAGCACTCTACTGAGACACCCCAAACCCTTTGAATACACAACTTGTAAATGACCAAAGATGAAGACTTGTATATTCTTTCAGTGATTAATAAAAATTATTGGCATCCATAATTTTTCACAAACTCACAATATCACAAGGCACAAGAATATACAATGGAAGTGTAGAACAGCAACACAACATTTGCCCCCACAAAGCTCACGGGCTAAAAGAAATCCAAATACACTTTAAAGAACCTCACACTGGCTCCCCACTTTCTGTCAGAAGTCTGCGTCGACACAGCCAGGGCATATAAACGTAATAATGAATCTTGAGTCAGACAGTTCTTGCCTCAATCCCATCACTATCCCAACTGGGAGCCAGCTCACAACAGTTTAGGCAATAAATAAATAAATAGGAAAGCTGATTGTAAATCTGTGGTAGATGTGACAGTTTTTTAAATGTCAAGTTTTCCCATTTTCTCTCAAAAATTCTCTGTTCTTTCTCCACACCCATTACCAGTTTCCAGATGTCTGTGGTGAGAAATGAAGATAATGAGAGAACTGTGAGAAATGAGAGACGGGCGGAAGCCTAAGTGTGAACAGCGAGACAATCTATTCATGCTGGAGTGTGGGGGTTCGCTTTGAGTATCCCAAAACAGGNGTAAGCAAGTAGAACTCAAATGAAAAAAGTGCTTCAAAAATGTTCTCAAGGACCCAAGATAAGATGGGGATTCATTTTAAATGACCTTCTAGATGTGTCTTCATGGTTCTCACAAATACTAGGTCACATGAGAGCCCTATTTCTAGCAGAGGTCTGCTGGGAAAGGTTTTATACTTCATTTCCAAGCACTGTCTACCTCTGCTCCAGCCCCATCATAGTGAAGTCAGGACCCCACTGCAGTTCTCCTAAGAACTCCTCTCCCTCTTCCTCCCCTCCCCTTCGCTGCTCCTTCCCCTCCCTCACCCCCTCTCTCCTTTCTTCTCTCTCCCTCTCCCCCTCCCTCTCTCCCTCCTTCCTCCTCTTTTCACAGCTATCTTGCTAGCTATGAGAGGAAGACTACATACGAAGCCTTCTAGAGCACACAGTGACTTTTGGTCACACTTTTGGATTCTTCTAGAAAGATCTATGACAGACCCAGCTAGAGTCACTTTCTGCCCCCAGTCCAATTGTTCAGAGGTGAAAAGCTGGAGCACATGGAAGCTCCCTGATGTAAATCCTGTGATGTGGGAGGGGCCTGAAGCCAGCTTCCTACTGGAAGGAGCAAGAAGTCAGATGTCAACATCATTGATGATGTCACTCAGCCAATATGGATCATGTGACTACGGATGCAATAAAACTGAATTTCCTGTTTCTGCAAGCGTGGGAAAGGCCCTCTTCACACCCAGGAAGTGTCAATGCATTGTCGCTCTTCCAGGAACAAAGAAGATAACAGCTCTCGGATGCCACTGTAATCGTAACTCCACATGGCAACTTTGATACCAGTGGTCTGTGTCTGCACTGCTACTGGAATGGACATGTGTTTATTCCCCCTTGCTACTAGGGTGCTAAAAACATACATATATGTATATATGTATGTATTATATACATATATAATGTATGTATACATGAATATATATACATATATACACACGTATATTACATATACATCTATATATTATGTCTTTATATATCTTTAATAATATATATTAATTTTTGAAACTTTCAAAATCATTAAAAGAGCGAAAGTAAAATAAATCTCTTATCTATAATCTCACTGCTAAAAACCCAGCTTTGTGATGATATATTGTGTATCCTTATAAAGCTTGCCTGAGGATCAGAGAACAGAACAGCCACTAGATTAGACATAGAGGCCAGACAGTGGTGACACACACCTTTAATCCTATCACTCGGGATGCAGAGATCAGTTCAAGGCTACATTGGAAACAGAGCCAGGCAGTGGTGGTACAAACCTTTAATCCTAGTACTGGGAAGCACACATGCCTTTAATCCCAGGAAATAGCATGGATGGGCGGAGAACGGTGTATAAGGCGTGAGAAGACAGAAACTAAGGAAGTTCAGCTGAGACCCTTTTGTGTGAAGACTCAGAGGATTTCAGTCAGAGGATTCATGGAGTTGGTGCAGTAATAGGTGGTGGCTGTAACTTGCTTTGCTTCTCTGCTCTTTCAGCTTTCACCCCAATATCTGGTACTGGGTTTTTTATTATAAGACCATTCTAAGATTCAAACAACATATCTTGTAAATATTCCCACATAAAGGTCTACAAATATGTTTAACATTCATGACTGTTTAAAACTCCAAATAAACTAAGTCCCCAACAAGAAAGATGTGTTTAAATATAATTTCCAGTATATCACAATGTGGACTATTAAATTCAATAATGGAAGACTGAAATAAAACTAAGTGGGAAAGTTGAGCACGAATTGTGCACACACTAGACTCATGAGCATGTCCACATTATGTGTGAATATGTGCTCCAAGGGTGCTGGCATTATTAGCTTATGAGACCCTGTAGTTAAAATTTCAAGAGTTCCACACACACATGTGGATATATGTATATATCCATACATATGTATACAAACTTGTATATGTGTGCATATATGTGTGTATTTATATCTATATCCACATATATAGAGAGAGATAGAGAGAACACGAGCACACTCACAGGTCTAATTCCCTACCTTGTTCAAACTAGCCCAGTCTGGCCTCAGTGATCTTCCTGTCACTGTCTCCCAAGTGCTGGGAGGTGTAAGCCACCATGCTGGGCTATTATTTAATTTTGAATGGCACAAAAATTCCGTGTAGTATTCTTTCAGCATTGAAAGACTGTTGTCCTTTTTTTCAGTAAAATAAATAAATAAACAAATAAATAAATAAATAAATAAATAGTAGATTGCTCCTCTTTTTGATAAATGAGTAAATTCTCCCCATGTTTTCTTTTTCCACCTTCATCTTAAGCATCAATAGAAATAACCTCCAGCAAAGTTCATGTTAGGAACACATGTTGGAGCTAACTAGTAATATTTAATAGCAGTTCGTACTCATGTTAAACTATAGATCGTATCCAGGTAATAGTGGCACAGGCCTTTAATCCCAGCACTAGGGAGGCAGAGGCAGGCAGATCTCTGTGAGTTGGAGGCCAGCCTGGTCTACAGAGTGAGTTCCAGGATAGCCAGGGCTACATGGAGAAACCCAGTCTCNGAAAAATAAAATACAAAACAAACAAGCAAACAAACAAACAAACAAACAAAAAACACCATGATTGCAAAAAAGCAACTAATAAACTAAAATTGGAGAGATGAAATACTAATTTTAAAGTATTTCTATCTGTAATGACTTAAAATAATAATTTTAAAGGGAAAAATAACAAATATTCAGGAGAAGCATTACAATTTTCTAAAGTAATCATAAAAATTCTTTATCTCTCTCTTTTCCGTCTAGCCTTCTCTCCACACACAAGCACTGAGCTGGTCCTGTGGCAAGGTGGTTACTGCTTGCCTGTCCCTGACCTTACAAAGCTAGTATGGTATAACACATAAGTAATTATGCAAATACTTAAATGTAAATTTTATTTTCTACAATAGCAGAGAACAGGGAATAAGCCTGAGTACAGGGAATGTCTTTTCAAAAGTAACTTTCAAGCTAGTATTAGAAATAAGATTGTGGGGTGGGAGCAGAAGTGGGAGGTGAGAGTGGGGGTTAAGCCAATGGGGCAGGCAAGAAAAAGCAGGATCATTTATGATTTAAATGATCTGGTGTGTGGGACCTAAGAGAGGTCAGTGTGGGGTCCTGGGTATGAGTGAGAACACGGCTGGTGCCTCAGGAAACAGCATCAAAGATCAAAAGGTTTCAATCTTATTAGATCTGGATAAGAAGTACTGTCCTGGGAATGCTTTGACTTAGCCTCCCTGTACTACCCAGATTCTCTGAGGTTCAGATGCAGTTGACTCAAAGCCTCTATCCCGAAGGATCACGTCTCCTCCTAAGATTTTTGCAGATTCCCAGGGACTTCAGTTTGCTTGGTCACTCTGGAACATGAACTTGTTCCAAACACATCTTGTCTTTTTCATATGTCAACCCTAGAATCAGCTTTCCTTCCTTCCTTCCTTCCTTCCTTCCTTCCTTCCTTCCTTCCTTCCTTCCTTCCTTCCTCTTCTTCATCCTCTCCCTCACTCTTCTCCTAAAAAACCCTGACTGTATTTTGATACCTCTGATTCCAATCCAACATTACAAAGTCCATTCTTTTTTTTTTAAGATTTATTTATTTATGTATCTGAGTGCTCTATTTGCATGCATGCCTGCACTCCAGAAGAGGGCATCAGATACCACTATAGATGGTTGTGAGCCACCATGTGGTTGCTGGGAATTGAACTCAGGACTTCTGGAAGAGCAGCCAGTGCTCTTAATGGCTGAGCCATCTCTTCAGCCCATAAAGTCTATTCTTGTTTCTTCTTTTCCTTATTTACAAATCCTCTTTGTTGTAGTAACTCTGATTATGCTTATAGTATCTGCCTATGTGCTAGTCCCTAGAACACACAGCCAGTTTTTCTTACTGCTACCCCATAGAACTAAGCCATCATCTGTATACCAGGAACTGTATATGCAGCATAAGGTTGAGTAAACAGTGAGGGGGACATNACAGGTCTCCTCTCTAAACTCCGCCTTCGGATACTCCCACCGCCTGTGTTTGTTCAAGACAATAAAACAAAACAACCACTGAGCGTTTTTACCACTCCCTATAATTAACTAGTCCCACGCAGTAGAACAGTATTCAAGGTGGCCAAAATAATAAGGAGAATGAATAATGCCAGTACTGAAAAAAACAAAAGACAAAACCAAACTTTGGACTTTGGGAGGAAGGCTCTACAGTGTAAATGAAAATTCCTGTAAAGCAGCCATGTCTGGCTGTGAACAGAAGAACTCCTGGAAGGAGTCTGGGTCTTCAGAGACTGACAGACCAATTGAATTTCAGTACTGTGGAAAGATTGGAATTTTGTAGGTTCAGAGGCTAATTACTCATCTTGGACTGGTTTTAGCCTCTGGAAGAGCCATGCCCTGCTCCAGTCTGGATCTGAACTAACACCTTCTGATAAATAGAAACCTCTTAGAAGCTATTAACTTAGCAGAAGAACACTAGCTTCCACCAATCCAAGAACTAAGAATGTCACGAGATAGCATCTTGAGCCTATAAAATAGCCACACACACACACACACATACACACACACACACACACACACACACCCCGTCTCATAGCACCTTCCTCTCTGGTGTAACCACGAGTGTATGTAGATGAAAGTTTGTCCAGTCCCGCTCATCTCCCACAGCCGCTTAGACCCAAGTAATCACACAGAGGCTCATATCATTTTTCAAACCATGGTCATGGCATGCTTCTAGCTAGCTAGCTCCTACATCTTAAATTAACCCATTTTATAATCTATGTCGCCACGTGTTCCACGTGGCTTTACCTGTGTGCCGTTATATGTTGTTCCCTAGATGGCAAAAATGGCGTCTCCCTGCCCTGCTTTTCTCCTTCTCATTCGAATCTCCAGCCTAACCTTATTCTGCCTCACCATTGGCCAAACAGCTTTATTTATCAACCAATCAGAGCAACACATTTTCAGAAAGACATTCCCATCATTTCCCCTTTTCTTTCTATTTAAAAGGAAGGTTTTA
>LZPO01097190.1:169243-183481 GCA_001675575.1 Neotoma lepida | reverse complement strand
CTGAGATACAGTGTTCTGCGGACTCAGGCCTTCTCCTGACCTTGATGACATTCTCTCTCACACATCTGTTCACCCAGAAAAGACCTAGCATGTCTAACACACAGAGCACTGTGAAGAATCTGTGTGGATATGCAGTGTTTTCAACCACATGCCCCAAGACTACCTCCAACAATGCACACACTCCACAGAGTGGTGTGCTTGCACCTTCCTGACTCAGTCTCTCTCCCTCTTCATGTCAGAATCCTGTCCATTCCCAGAGCCCAAATCAACCGCTAATACTCCATCGAGACTGTCTCAGATCCTACAATCAAGCTTATTTATTCATTTTCTTCATTTCCATATTATTTCCTGTGGTGATATTGTGTCCCCCAATATACTGTGCACCCTAATAAACTTATCTGGGGTCAGAGAACAGAACAGCCACTAGACAGAAAGAGAGGCCAGAAGATGGTGGCATACACACCTTTAATCCTATCACTTGGGAGGTAGAGATCCATCAGGATCTCTGTGAGTTCAAGGCCACACTGGGAACAGAGCTAGGCATGATAGCACACACCTTTAATCCCAACACTTGAGATCCCATGTCTTTGCTTGAGAAGAACACATGCCTTTAATCCCAGGAAGTGATGGCAGGAAGCAGAAATGTATATAAGGTGTGAGGACCAGGAACTAGGGCCTTTCAAACTTTGAGGCTTTTAGCAGCAGTTCAGCTGAGATTCATTCGGGTGAGGACTCAGAAGCGTGCAATCTGAGGAAACAATATCAGCTGAGGAGTTGGCAAGGTGAGGTTGGCCGTGNCTTGTTCTGCTTCTCTGATCTTTCAGCATTCACCCCAATACCTGGCTCCGCGTTTGTTTTTATTAATAAGACCTTCTAAGATTCGTGTTACAATTTCCTCCATTGGGCTATTCCAGCATATCCAACTGTCTTCCTCTGGAGTATGAATTATTTAGGTGGAGACATATCTACTTTTTCCTCTGATTCCAGCCTTTAAGGACACTGGAAAAAAAATAAGCAAACATTTTAGCTGGTTTTTCCAGAAAAGGAATCCTCAAGTGCCAGAAACAAAAGAGAATCAAATGGTAGAATCATTGAAAAAAAAGAAAAGAAAAGAAAAAGAGAAAGCAGTGGTATTCACTTGATGACCACTGAGCTTTTTTGTTGTTGTCCATGTTTGCTTGCATGCAAAATAGCAGGTCCCTTATGACATTTTCTTACAGACTCAGCTCTAGTTGACTCTCCTCATCTCACTGCCACTACCCCTGCTTAAACCCCTTCATCCCCTGGCATCCCCCTTTTACCTTCATATCATATGTGTTCTATTATCCCCCCTTTCCNTTAAAGACTATTTTCCCCAACTCAGGGGTCCCATTCTAGTTTTCTGGCCTCTGCCCATACCCACCCCCATGTAAAATACATACATCAAAAAATAGAAGCTAAGGTCTACACATGAGAGAGGACATGTGGTGCTTTTCTTTCTGAGCTTGGGTTACCTCACTTAATACAATGTTTTCAAGTTCCATCTATTTGACTATAAATTTCATTTTTCATTAAAATTCCATTGTGTATACATAACACATTTTCATTATCTGTTAATCTGTTGATAGACATCTAGGATGATTCTATTTTCTTGCTGTTGTGAATTCAGTAGCAATAACATAGGTAAGCAAGTAGCCATCTCTGTATTAGGATATAGAGTTCCTTGGGGATATGCCCACAAGTGGTAGAGTTCAATCATATGGTAATTCTGTGTCTTAGGTACTTTTCAGTTGCTGTGACAGAGCACCATGACCAAGGCAACTTACAAAAAGTTTATTGGGGCTACAGATTCAGAGGGTGAGTCCATCACTATCATGATGGGGAACATGGCAGCAGGCAGTCAGGCATGGCCCTGGGGCAGTAGCTGAGAGCTTACATCTTGAGACAAAACCACCAGGCAGAGAGAGACACTGGAAATGGTGTGGGCTTTTGAAACCTGAAAACCTGGTGACACACCTCCTAATCCTTCCCAAACAGTTCCACCAACTNGAAACTAGGTATTCAGATATATGAGCCTATGGGGGCTGTTCTCATTCAAGCCTCCATATACAGTTTTCAACCCTTTGAGAGTTTTCCGAACTGATTTCCATAATGGCTACAAGGGTTTACCATTTGTCTTTCCCCATGCCCTCAGTAGCATCTGTTGTCACTTGTTTTCTTGATAGCTATTCTAACTAGGTAAGATGGGATCTCAAAGCAACTTTTCTTGACAATTTCCTGATGTCTAAGGATGTTGAACACTTTGTAAAATATTTATATTTCTTCTTCTGAGAACTCCGCTCAGCTCATTGTTTTATTGTTGTTGTTTTGGTTTTGATTGCATTGTTTGTTTCCTTGCTACTTAATTTTTAAAGTTCTTTTTATATTCTAGATATTGAGCCTCTGTCCAATGTATAAACGGAAACTATTTTCTCCTATAGTGTGTCTTTACTCAGTTAACTTCTTCTTTTGCTCTGTAGAAGCTTTTTTAATTCACCAGGTCCTGTTTTTTCAAAGACTGGCCTTATTTGCTGAGCAGGTGCAGAGTTTTGGGTCTTACTTTGGTGTGTTTCATCCACTGGAGTTGACAGTTGTCTAGGGTGGGAGATGAAGATCTAATTTGTTCTTCTATGTGTGAACATCCAGTTTTCTGAGTGCCATTCATTAAAGAGGCCATCTGTCCCCCAATGAATATTTTTGGCATTCTTATCAAAAGTTGGGTAGCTGTAGCTTCGTGGATTTATGTCCAGGTCTTTATTCTGCACCAGTTGATCTATGTGTTTGTGTTTGTGCCCATGTCATGCTGTGTTTTGTTACATGATTGTTACATGATTCTTTGGTATGTCTTGAAATCAGATATGGTGATACCTCTAGAATTATTCCTTTTTGCTCGGGAAGGCTTTGGCTATCTGATGTATTTCATGTTTCCAAATGAATTTTAAGATTGTTTTTCTGTTTCTCTTTTTTTGAGTTCTTTGTATATTCTNGATATTGAGCCTCTGTAAGATGTATCCTTTCACTTCTGTTGTGGATTTCAATTTTTTTTTCTCTGTTTCTCTCTTTGGAAGAAGGCATGCTTTCCTCTCTCTGAATCTCTTTCACCAGCTCTCACAGAGGAAGCCATTATAAACGGAGTTGTTTTCCTCATTTCTTTCTTAGCATGTTTGTTTCTAGAATATTTACTGATTTTTGCATGTTGCTTTTACATCTTGACACTTTGGTGCTTATTAGATCTAGGAGATCTCTAAGTTGGAGTAGTCCGTTAGTATGGGCTCATACACGTTCTTTGAGGGTACGTTTTGAAGGGTGACAACGTGCTGGTGAAATAGATGCAGGACTCAGAGCAAGAAAGTTTCAGGAAACTGAGAGGGGAAAAGGTAATGCTAGTCACTATTGGAAGGAGAATGTCACCATCTGTCCAATATGCAGTCACATGCTCAGCCTGCAGCACTGGGTAAAGGTGGTGTAGCCTAATATGTATTTGCTAAGACCTTTGCTACAGTAAACATCAAGGCNAGCTACCCAGAGCAGGAGAAAGATGTGAGGCATCCAAGAGGAATAAGTAGCTCATTGGAATTCTGTTCATTGTATTTTTTTTCAGGGGAGAGAGAGAATGAAGTCCCCCACTACAGAAAATTATGCAGTTGAATTTTCTGTGTTTGGGGAAATTGTGGGAGTCAGCAAATCCCAAGTACAATGAATGAACCTCACCGTAGGAAAACCACCTTCTTGATCATCCTATCTCCCCAGCCAAGTGAATATTTTAAAGTCACATTGAGTAAAACAAAGTGTAAAAATAAACTTTAGTTTCCTCTTTCTTTTTCTCTTCCCAGAAAATTAAGTGCTAACACCCTTAGCTGTGACCAGCAAGGTTGACTTCTGCTCTGGTGGAGGCAGTCAGTGCTTGACTCTGTTCACTGCAGAGCCCAGAGCAGCTGCAACCCAACTAGAGGGGAAACACCAATTGCCCAAACACTGGCCTCCAAACACCATGCTCTACTTCAAGTGAGAGAAATGACAGATTCCTGGGTTAGAGTAACGTTCAGCCTGCATCTGTGACAGGGCNAAAGCACAGGGGTCACCATGAATGTGCTAGTTAAACTGGAGATAATTTGATGATAAAATGATGACAATGAAACAAGACAGGCTATGTGTACACTGCTTTTCTCATCACTGTGAAAAATACCCAGTAGAGAGTTTGGGGAGTGAAGATACCTTTGCTCACTGCTTTCAGAGTGTCCAGTCTGTGCTTTCTTGGTCTCACGGGTTTGGACAGACCATCATGGTGTGGCATGTGTTGGCACAGGTGTTCTGTACTTCTTGGTGGATCAGAAGTCAGAAACTGGTGGTTAGGTATAACCTTCCAAGACATGCCCCAGTAGCTTCCTTCCCCAAGTTAGGCTCCACCTCCTAAAGTTTCCATAGCCTCCCCCAATCAGGCCACCAGCTGAGGACCAACACTCAAAATATAATCCTGTAATGGACATTTTATATTTAAGACATAACACTCTGAGTCAGAACTGATAAGGCAAATGAGTACATTGAAAGTTGGAGGATGAGTAAGGTATGTATGTAAGTTACAACTTGCCTTCCTTCAAAGCAAGTGTGCTGACTGGTTTTATGTCAGCTTGACACAATCTAGGGTTATCTGAAAGGAGGGAACCTGCACTGAGAAAATGCTTCCGTGAGATCTTAATTAGCGATTGATGTGGGAGGGCCCAGGTCATTGTCGGTGGTGCCACCCCTGGGCTGGTCCTGGGTTCTATAAGAAAGCAGGCTGAGCAAACCAGGATGAGCAAGCCAGTAAGCAGACCCCTTCCATGGCTTCTGCATCAGCTCCTGCCTCTAGGTTCCTGCCCTGTTTGAGTTCCTGTCCTGACTTCCTTTGATGATGAAACATTATATGGAGCTGTGAGTGAAATAAATGCTTTCCTCCCCAAGTTGCTCTTGGTCATGGTGTTTCATGACAGCAATAGGAACCCTGAGACAGCAGGTATTGACTACAGAGAAGTTGCATAGTGGGTACTCTTCAAACGCGATGAGACAAACAGAAATTGAGACTCAAAAGCCTATTATGAGAAGAGTGCAGCAGCATCTTCAGAATTCCTGTCCAATACACACATCTTAAACCTAATTCCGCAGAAAAACCAGACAAATCCCAAGTTGAGGCATACAAAAATAATTGTTCTGTCATCTTTCAAAAGTGCCATGGTTGTGGTAGGCTAAGAAAGACCATGGACATGTTCTATCCTATGGGTTACAAAAGGGACATGACCACTGCACATGGAGTGAGCTGCTGGAGTGGTTCTTTTGTTCAGAAGACATCAGCAGGACACCGGATAAAATTCCAATGAGTTCTGAAGAATAGATGGTAATAGCTTGTCAGTGGTTCTTTTCTAGGTTTGGTAGTTACATTGTGCTGTGTAGGGGAATGTTCTTATTTATAGAAAATACATAGTTAATTATTTAAGAATGATGAGTCATTACATTGGCTACTTATTCTTCATTGAGTCAGAAAAAAAAATTTGATTTTGCTCCTTCTCTATCAGTTTGAGCTTATTAGAAAAGTGGTTTTTGTTTGTTTGAGACAAGGTATCATGTAGACCAGGCTGGCTTCAAACCCACTATGTATCAAGGACAACCTTGAACTTTTTTTTTTTTTTTGGTTTTTCGAGACAGGGTTTCTCTGTGTAGCTTTGGCACCTTTCCTGGAACTCACTCGGTAGCCCAGGCTGGCCTCGAACTCACAGATATCCGCCTGCCTCTGCCTCTCGAGTGCTGGGATTAAAGGCGTGGGCCACCACCTCCCGGCTCCAGATACTTCTTAAAAACTGAAAAATGAGCCCAGCATGATGGCACACACCTTTAGTCCAAGTACTCCAGAGGCAGAGGCAGGCAAATCTCTGTGAGTTCGAGGCCAGCCTGGTCTAGAGAGTGAGTTCCAGGACAGCCAGAACTACACACAGAGACCCTGTCTCCAAACAAACAAACAACAACAACAAAAAAGGAAAAAAACAAGAGACAGAAAAGTGCTGGGGTAGGTGGCACAGGGAGCTTGGTTGTACCAAAAGTCCTTGTTTGCCACAAAGGGTGAGTGCACAAAATTGTAGCCTCCTAGCAAGTGTCTTGTCTACCTGGTATTCAACTTGTGTATCCAGCCACTGGGGCTGTGCCCCAGGCTGTTTCACAGTGTATTTAACACAGACACGGCAGCACCCCCATCAATCACTAATCAAGAAAATGCATTACAGGCTTTCCTACAGCCTAATTTTTTTTGAGACAGGGTTTCTCTGTGTAACATCCCAGGCTGTCCTGGAACTCGCTCTGTAGACCAGGCTAGCCTCAAACTCACAGAGATCCACCCGCCTCTGCCTCCTGAGTGCTGGGATTAAAGGCGTGCACCACCATCACCTGGCCAACCTTGAACTTTTGATCCCCTACCTTTACAGTTTACAGGTACACATATCCCTGCCAGTTTATGTGGTGTTGGGGGTTGAACCCAGGGCATTGTGCATAGTAGGAATGCACTTAGCAACTGAACTATAAACCCAGCTAGGAAAAAATTTTTTTCAAGGAATAAAACTTAGGATAAAAATAGTTTTGAGTATGCTGGTTAGGATTAAAACCAAACTAAGATAGGAGAAAAATATTCACAGCTGACTGATAACATTTGTCTGTGATTTAATTTGAATTTCAAGAACGTGGTGGTTTGAATGAGAAACATCTACCATGGTCTGAGGCCTGTGAGCGCTTGGTCTCCAGCTGTGGGCACTGGGCGGGCTTAGGAGGTGTGGCTTTACTGGAGGAAGTATATTACTGGAGTGGGCATTGGGAGGAGAAAGCTTGGCTACTTCCGGTTCACGTTCAAGAAGTTAGCTCTCAGCTTCCTTCTGCCAGCATGCCCGCTTTCTGCCTTGGATTATGGACTCTAACCCTCTGGAGCCGAAAGCCAAACTAAGCGCTTGTATAAATTGCTTTGCTCATGGTGTTTTTTCACAACAACAGACGAGTAACTATTACGAAGGGCTTTGTTTTACTTAATCATTTGCTCCGAATAAATGTGCTTAAAAACAAATCACCAGCAACCTTTTCAGTAATTCCTTCTTCCAAATGCCATAATGGACTTTTTTTTCATATTATATATGGATGAATTTCTCCCTCCCTTTTCTCCTGCCCCTACCCTATCTGTTCTTCCTTCCTTCCTTCCTTCCTTCCTTCCTTCCTTCCTTCCTTCCTTCCTTTCTTTCTTTCTTTCTTTCTTTTTACTTGTGGTGCTGGGGACTAAACCCAGGACCTTGTCCATGCCAGGTTAGCCCTCTACCATGAGCTACATCCATAGCCCCCAAACTTTATGCATCATCTATTTGAAAATCTTGAGATTTTTGGGTCACAGACTGAGATATCTGTACATGGACCCCAGTGTCTTCACTGGAGGACTTCCACTTTGACAAATGCTTTTATTCTACTAATCAAACCCAAGTTGGGGTAATATTTGTACTTCAGGGATTCTGTGATCATACTAGAAAAATAGAAAAGATGTCTAACTTTACCTACCTATCTAAACAATAGGTCTAATGTCAAAGACACTGCTTGAATTAAGATTAAAATATAAGGTGGTTGTATATAGGAATTTCTGTGGGCTTTCCTGTATTCTAAGTTATTTTAAGAATTTCTTACTGGGCTAGAGATATGGCTCAGTACTTAAGGGCACTTGTTGCTCTTGCAGAGGACCTAGGTTTGCTTCTCAGCACCCACATGGCTGCTCACAACCTCCAGTTCCACGGATCCAGTGCCCTCTTCTAACCTTCCTGGGCACCAAGCATGCAGGTGGTGCCCATGCATACATATAGGCAAAGCACTCATAAAATAAAATGAATAAATCTAATTTTAAAAAAAGAGTAGTAAAAAAAATCCCACAGAATTACATTACAGAGCTGGTAAACCACACGGAGAAGGAAGTAGGTGATTTCAGTGCTATTCATGGAAAAGCAATGGAGCTATTAATAATGGCTTGTGGTAGTACCTATCATTTACATAACCTGGCTCAGAGTCCCATCAAAGGAATTTAAGAAGGCTAAAGAAATTAAGCAAGCCCTTAACAAGCAAGAATGGAAAAGATCGTTACTTGTAATGATTTCAACAGACTCCATTTTCCACGTATCTGTTAACATGTAGGCCCACGGTATAATACTTTAAAAACCAGAATTTGAGCATTTTGAAGCCAATCATTCTAAGTCTAAGTGGTTACAGTAAGTCATCTTGGAACAAACCTTTGTTCACGTACATTACAATTATTGCCATAACTTCATATGTTATAACAAAGTCAGGGGAAACCTCCCCTCTGAAAACCATCCCTTCTAAAATAGTTGCCGAGCTCAGAGCCCAACTTTAGACACCAGGGATGATGAGGCAGTGCAAGGTACTGAGAGCAATGGCAGCTGGGACCAAGGAACCCAAAGGATTAACTCATAGATTTCTCCTAATGAGGATGCTAGACTGTGCTTTTTTATTTATTCTTATTTGGTTTATACATTTTTATTTTTAATTTTTTAGACTACTAGTGACTGAACCTATGGCCTTGTGCATGCTATGCCAGTTTTCTACCACTCCCCTCTCTCTCTCTCTCTCTCTCTCTCTCTCTCTCTCTCTCTTTCTCTCTCTCTCTCCTGTTTTCTTTTTGAGACAGGGTTTCTCTGTGTGGCTCTGGCCATCCTGGAACTCTCTGTAGACCAGGCTGTCCTCAAACTCACAAGAGATCCACTTGCCTCTTCCCCCCAAGTGCTGGGATTAAAGGTGTGCACGATCACCACCTGGCCCGTTCTCATTTTACTTAGCTTGAGACAAAGCCTTACTAAATTGCCCAGGTTGGCTTTGAACTTACTCTATAGCCCAGGCAGAACTTGAATCTGTGACTCTCCTGTCTCAGGCTCATGATTAGTCTGTGTTCATGCTGTGCCATTAGGCCTGACTTGGACTGAGCTTTTAAACCCTGAAAGACCCTAGGAGTTCATGGACAGCACTAGAGAGAGGAATTCTAGGGAGAATAATATTATTAAATGAAATTATGTTACAGAGAAATGTAATTTTATACTGTTACCAAACTATAGAGGCGAACATATCAGTGAAATTGAGATAAATACAGTCTCAATAAGATAAATAAATAAAATAGATTTTCCACTGCTGTGACAAAATGCCGAAGGAAACACTGGAAAAGGAGGGAAGGGTTATTTTGGCTTTTGATTTTTNGAGGTTCCCATCGGTGCTTGCTTGGCACCATTGTTTTGACCTGTGTTGAGGTGGAACAGCATGGAGAGAAGGAGGTAAATGGGAAAAGCTGGTCACCTCACACTGGCCACAAAGCACAGAGAGAGAAGGGAAAGGCAAAAGACCCTTTTGAAGGACACATACCCGGTGACCTAGCTTCCTTCCTATGGGCCCCACCTCCTGAAGGTTGCATGACCTCCTAATCATGCCACAGGCTGGTGATGAGGCCTTTAAGATGTGAGACATCAGGGGACATTTGAGATCTAAACCATAACAACCTCTTCACATAAATGTTAAGCTATCGTCATACATGTATGTGTATATGCATATATTTATAAACATATGTGTATGTGGAAAATCTTTCATATATGCAGCAAATCATGACCCTCATCTGTTGTTTCAGGTAGGCTGATAGGGTTGTGAGAGATGCAAGACTGTTTTTTTAAATCTAAATGTATCATAGTAAAATGAATGTAGATTTATTAAAGAATACTAAACAAATCTGAATAATATTGTTGTTTCCATAAGTAAGATAAATGTATTATTTTAACATTTGGATATTTCAAATATGAGGAGGGAGTATAGACTATTTGAGCTGAAATAATCAGCTAATTTGCATTAGAAATCTACTATAAATTTAAAAAGCATTCATTTCAAACCCTCAGTTAATGAAGACAGGCCACCCTCTGATTAATAGGCTTTCAAAGCTTGAAATGAACATTTTTTAGAGGTAGCTCAGCGAGGCAATTCAGTCTCTGCTGCTTAATATTTCCTTGTCTATAATCTGTTTCTTTACCCAATCATGGCTACTAATTAATCATCATAAAGCCATTATTCTTTAAGTATTCCCACACCNTCTCAGGGTAACGGTACAGTGACGTGAGCAGTCTGTCACCTCCAGCATCTGCATGAACACTGAATATGCTCCTGACAAGAGGAAACCACGAAAATCAGGATCGGTCTTAAAACAAGTTCTTCTAGTCTGGATTTTAAATAAAGCCCAAACTACAAATGTCACTGGGAATTTGGGGATGTTCATTTGGAGCGTCCCATGTTTTGAGTCTCCATCCAAGATTTTGAGTTTTGTTAATAAGATAATTTAAGAATGGACTCAGAAGGAAGCTATAGGGCAATTTTATAAGCATTTTAAAAACAAACAAACAAACAAACAAAACCCAAAGGCAGGCAAGCTGTAAATCTCAGCAGCTGCCTGGAGGAGGCAGAGGAGAAAGAGCGCAAACCACAGCATCTGTCAAGAACAGATGTGGAAAGGGTTGGGGGAATAGCTTCAGAGAAAAAGAGAGAAAGCCCAGAGTATCCAGGAAAGCATGTCCAGGCACTGACAAATATCATCATCAAATAATAATAATAATAATAATAATAATAATAATAATAATAATAATAAAATGAAATTTAAAAAAGGAACAAGTTAGCTATTCTGTGTGATTCAGAAAAGCAGGCAGGCTTAACACAAGCACAAAGCTGGNCTCCATGAAGTAACTGCAGAGAGGCAGGGATTCTGGGAAGGAAATGTAAATTATTTCCTTAACTGAATAATTATTCTCCCCATCTTTTTAGCGTGGCTTAAAGTGAATCACTCTTTTTGAGGTGTGGTGTCTTAGCCAGAACTATGTTTTGGAGAGTCTAGAATGTTAGATAAATAGCTCTCCCTTGATGGGTCACCATGGAGCCCTGATAAAGGCTACAGTGACACTCCCCCCTCTTCATTTAGGAGATGGGTTGAAATTGGGGAGTAGATATAACTCATTTCACCCTAAAATCTAGGGTCCAATTCTAAAGCCTTTCAGAGGGACTGTGTCTGAACTGGAGTTTCAGTCCCACTGTACCTGCTGCCTACAGACAAGGGTGATTTAAGAGCAGTAATAAACCAGTGCTCCCCTCAGCTCTCCTGGCCAGAGAAGCAAGGATGTTCCTGGAGGCGCTGCTTTTGGAGTTCTTGCCCATAAACTGCCTAGCCAGTTTCCACCTCCTATTCTCATCACAAAGCAAATTGCCTGTTGGCTCTGGGAAATGGGAGTCTTGAGAAGCAAAATCGAGTACCATAGTACTTTTCCATGACTTTCACTTTTGACATTATTAACTACAAATTGTGGAAAATAACGGCTACATTTATAAGTATAATATGTTAAGTGCTGCAAGAATCGGGTATGAAAGGACAGCAAGTCCTCCTTGAGGAAGCAACAAATGAGAAAATTGCCTCTTCCAGCCCTGTTCCAATCTCGATACTGGCTATGGGGCAGGGATAGGAAAGTCTTTCTGAACTCTGTATGTCCTTTCACATTAAAGCTCAATGGGAAACACTGGGGTTTATAATCATTAAAGGTTATGAAATTAAAAATTGTGCTTTGTTTCAAAAACTCAAGTCTATGGTTCCCAGGCCCTTCCACTAAGAAACGGTTACTTCATCACTTTTACTCCTGGGAGAAGTGCTTGGCACACAGTGAGCAAAAATGAAAACATGAGACAGCAGATCTCCAAAGTGCTTGCAGTCTAAAAGGTCCGTAGGCATCTTTTATGTAATAAGTAATGGACTAGCTGGAAAACTGCCTTTAAAAGCAGAAGCTTGGGGACAAAAGATGAAGACATGTCAAGGCCTTTGAGAAATAGAGTAACATAAGGTAAAATTGGGAAATAGTCAAGGCAAGTTTTTTTTTTTAATATAAAGCCACTTAGTGCAGTATTTAATGAAGTTTTATTTAAACAGATACTACCACATGACCATTTGCAGTCTTCTTTGCTGGGCAATGTGGACTTTGGGAGTACTGGGTACCAAGCAGGGGGCCAAAGGCAGCTCTAAATTGCATTGCTAGCCTGGGTGGTCCAAAAGATAAGTGTGGAGAACAAACAATAGTCCTTTGCTCTCTGCCAAGTTGAGCAAGANGTTTCTAGAAGATTGTTATTGCAGATTGTCAGTGAAATTTTTACACCCACTAGATCGTCTGTGATTATAAATTATTATGTACTAAGAGCAGAAAGGAGTTATTTCTAATGTGTGAGAGAGGAAATATTTTGAGGTTGGATTTCTTGAATTGCCTGTAGCTGAGAAATATCCCCCCAAATTTTTATTCAAGTAAATGTTAGGTTAAGGGGAGTAACAAAACAGTACGGAGGAAATTCACAACCAAGAGAGAGATAAGGTCAGTGCTGGCTTTCAGAAGGTGACCTATTTGCCAGACAGTCTAGGTGAACAACTAGCAGGTCAGACTATGTCTCTGGGAAGAAGGAGACTATCCCAACAAGGGAAATGCCAGTTTTAAACATCTTACTGTGGAAATTCTGCAATTTCGTGAAACAGGAAAATCTGTTATGGGTCTATAAATTTTAAANCATAAGGCAACCCAGATTAATCAGTCCTTGTCTCCTTGAAGCCACCTGCCCCCAATTTGTTTGCATTAGAATTGGAATGCAGGAACAATTTTTTTCTCTCAAAAGTTTTTACATTTATTTATTGTGTTGTATGCCATGGCAAGCATGCAGAGGGCAGAGGACAAGTTGCAGGAATGTGTGTTTTCCTTCCACCACGTGGGTTCTGGCCATCATACCTAGGCGATCAGGCTTGGCAGCAAGTACCCTTATCTACACAATTTTTTCCTGTCCGTCGGCTCTCAAGATTTGGCCAACTAGGTCTTGATCTGTATCATCTTCATTAACTACCTTATGAAAAGTGATTTGCTTCAATGGCGCTGAAGACTGTGTTTCCACCCATCCCTGTTACACGCGGTTTCAGGACTCCAGCCCTTTATAAGCAAAGCCTTTTTGTCATCGTACCTTCAAGGACAGTTTGGCGCTGCTGTCTAGAGCCGCCGAAGAACCAGGTGCTGAATCATTAATTTCATATGTCAGATTAGGGCCAAATATCTTTGAGCTTCATCGCCAAAGTAAAATAACTAATGTTTCAAAAATTTTGTTTTGGAAACACGCTTTTATTGTGGGCCAGACACCCCTATAGAAAAGATTTTCTGCATGGTGGATGTTTGTCAGTCCACTTCTATGAGAACCTCAGATTGAACACGTGTGAGCGTGGGGAAGAGCGTAGGGGTTCCATTCTCTGCTAGAACATTCCCAATGATGAGATTAATGTTTGGCAACTGGCAAGCTTCTCACAAATATTTGATTAAATCAACCTTCTCCAAACCAGTAACTTCTAGTCATTTATTCATTGAGNGTTACTGGAACTACCGCGTTAGCAAATCTGCAATAAAAAGTGTGAAGGATCCCCCCTCTCCCCCAAAAGGATCTTTAAATGAAACAATGCATCGGTCGTTTATAAAAAAATAAACATTGCGTCTAAACCTAGTGCTGTGTTCTGTATTTCTGCCCTAGGTTGGCCTCGGTTCCTCCCCGGGAGGCGGGTTAAGGATGTGCTTGCTGCCCTTGAGTCTCCTTCCTTTGTAGTTTTTTTGGCTTGCGCGGTTACGCTAGCCCCCGCCGCTGCGGAGCGCGCAGCGCGGCCACGCCCGGGAGCGCGCAGCTCGGGCAGCCTGGCGGGCGGGGCCGCCTCGGACCGTCGAGCCGCTCCTCGCGCGGTGCCGCCCTCCTCCTCCTCACCACCTCCCTCTGCGTGTGGTTTGTGGTATCCCTGGAGGGACAGAAGGTGTCCTCCCGGGTCCAGGCCCTGACAGGCAGCTAGGCGGCCGAGAGCGCGCGGATGCTCGCAGGCGTGCGCGCGTGGGAGGCGGCTGCGCTCTTCCCACAGGGCCCCAGCGCGGCCTGAGGAGCCCCGGTCAGCCAGGACGCTNAGTGGCCGTGGACTGGGCCTTGGGCGCGCGCGAGGCGGCGGCGGGAACCCCGGACCCCAGGCCGGGCGAGCCAGCTCCGAGGCGCCTCGCCCACGCTCGCTCCCCTCCCCCCTCCGCTTCCTTCCTCCCTTCAGCGCGCCGGAGAGCGCGGGCCGGACGCGAACCGGGGGCCAGCCTCGGGGCCGTTCAACTTGGC
>LZPO01097190.1:94708-117707 GCA_001675575.1 Neotoma lepida | reverse complement strand
TCAACTACTTCTGAGCACAGGCCTGCCCTGGGGTGTGGTTGATATACCCAATGATACTCTATTGAGAAAAATTGATTTTCTCTTTGGCAATAGGTATCAAATGCAAATAGCTTCTTAGTTAGGGTTAGAATATGTGCCTATTTCCCCTTCTTCTTCTTGGGATTTTGCTTGGTTGAACTTGTACAGGTATTGTACAGGCTGCCACAGATTGAGTTCTCATATGTGCATCAACCCTGTTGTGTCTGGAAGACACTGTTTCTTTGGAGTTACCACCACCTCTGGCTCTTACAATCTTTCTACCTCCTCTTCCACATAGATCCCTGAGCCTTGAGGGGAAGGGTTTGATTAAAAACATCCGATTTAAGGCAACGTGCTCCAGTGTCTGTCACTCTCTACACATTGTCTAGTTGTGGATCTCTGTGTTAATTACCATCTACTGTAAGGAGAAGAAGCTTCTCTGATGGGGATTGAGTGATGCACTGATCTATGGGAATAGCAGTNTGTCAAGAGCCATTTTATTGCTAGGTTCCTTTAGCAGAATAATAGTGGTAGATTTTCCCCTAGGGCCCAGGACCTGTCTAGTCTCAGACTCTTGTCCACTTTAGCAGTGTCAGGTATGGATTCTATCTCATGGAGTGGACCTTATACCCAATTTTTTTAAAAAAAGTGGTTGGTTANTCTCATAACATTGGTACCACTATTGCATCAGTATGTCATGTAGGAAGGTCACTATTATACCTGGGTGGTATTGCTGATTCTGTTGCTCCACCAGTAATGTATAGAATAACTTCCANTGCCATGAATGCTGGGCAGTAGGCACCTTTCTTTCTTGATGAAGAGGATATGCTGTACTGAAAGCATTTGAAGCCTAGCCTGGGTGATGTTTGTGTGTTGCATTTAGTCATTCTAAATTTGTTTTCTTGAAAAAGGGTGGTTGCCCTTTATATCTGCAAGATGGGAATGATCGGGCTTGCCTCCTGGGGCATCTCTTAAGTGAGCTATTATACTCTAATGCTTTTAATTCAGCACTATGTTTGTACCTGGTAAATACAGCATTTATCATTTCAAAAATACTGAAGTGAATTTTGTGGGCCATTCCCCTTGAGCCTGACGTTTCTATTTATGCAGGGCTAATGCCCCCTTGCTGGGCAATTCAGGGCTATTTCCTTCCATCTCTTACTTAAAATACCTCCAAAGTACAGGGAAATTATAGTTAACAGACTAATATCCAGTTGCCTCCATCTTGGCTTTTGTTGTTTAGTGGACTACTGGCCAGTAGCGAGCTGTGAATGTCTCTGTGTTCTGTGGAGTCCTATTTGGAAACTTTCTCCAGCTGAGCTGCCAGGCTCCCCCTCCCCTCTTTTCTTCCTCCCATTCCCAGCAGCAGCATTGTTGCTGCACAGCTTCCTGGCTCCAGCAGCTGGGCCTGCCTTCCAGGGAAGGGTTGGCAAACTCAGCACCTACTGCCCTGCTTGTCATCAGCAATCCCAGAGATATCTGGTAGTCAGACCTCCTGTGTGGTTTTTATCTTGCTTTCTTTTCAGCAGGACTTTATAACATGAAAAACAAAACAAAACAAAAAACCTTCCCAAAGGAGTTTATCCTTGTGGGTCTCACAAAACACCCAAATGATGTAAGGAGGGAAAACACTGTGTACCTCATTTCCACAGCCTTCTTTCTGCCTGGCATAGAGAACTCACAGAGGACTGAATGACTCATAGACTGGAGAGGCATCTGGGTAAAGTTATTTATTCTGAGAGCTTCACGTTGCGTGTGATGACCCAAAGTGTGGACCTCTTTGCTGCTTTGNAGGCTACTGCCTTCCCTATGATCCTGGCGTTCTTTTGTACATAAGGACCACTGGATGGATTTGTTTAGAAATCTAGGAGGTGGTATGTTGAATGNTTTTTAGTTCTCCAGGAAGGTTAAAATACAAAGTGTGTCTGTAGATAAGACTTGAAGAGTTCTGGTTAGGTTTTCCTGTGCTCTTTGCCTTTCCGTTGTTGTTAGATTAGTATTGATCTTGTGGGATGAAGGCTCTTCCTGCATCAGCATCCCATGCAACAATGCTCAGAGGCTTCCCCCACTGTGCCTGTTTTACTAGTAATTGTCAGTATAAGTCAAATATGGCCCTTGTTAAAATGGNGATGGGCTGATCTGTACCAGGCAACATGTTTCTCCATATGATAGAATGAAATTATGAGGAAAAGTTAACATCTCCTTTAAGAATGTTCTTGTTCAGATATTTTNTCACATTGCTGAGCTGAGAAATGCCATCAACAAGCAGGGCTCATTTTATTTCATTTATTTGTATGTGTGTGTGNGGGATCATTTACTACAAAAGGATTGTTTATTTATCTGTGCTAGAAAAGAGCTTCCAAAAGAACTGAGAATATTAGTAAAGGTAAATCTCTTGGCTTGCATGCAAAAGACTCTTGCTTAAATCCCAACTATTGAAATAAAAAGCATGTGNAGGAAAAAAAAGGAAGAAGNGTACATAATTATNTCTTTGATTTTGAAAAGTTGGGATATGATAAATTTCTGCTTAAAATAAAGTTATAAAGGGAGACTCTAGAGATGCCTCAGCAGTCAAGAGTACTTGCTCTGCAATTGTGACTACCAGATTTCAAAATAGCTCTAGAGGGAGTTGTTGTTGGTGATTGTGATCAAAATATATTTTATGAAATTCCCAAATATTAATAAAATATTATTAAAAAACCTCATTGCAAGAGGCAATTAACATAGTGGACAAGGATAGGTGAGAAATAAAGCACACACACACACTCACACACACACACACTCACACACACACACACACGAATAAGAGGAGGGAAATAGGGAATAGAATCTTTGGGATCCCACTTTTAGTTAGAAAGAAAAATGGCATGAAAAGAGCATCCTTGTGGGGTAAAATGTGTCTTTTAAAAAGTGATGTACAGAAAGAGGATGAAAGCCCAATAACTAACTGGTCCTGCACATGAATTCCTGCCATAGCAGATGCCAAATGGTGAGGCTGGTGATGACACAGTTAATAGTTAAGGTACTGCTAAAAGTACGTCTTCTCAAAGAGTAACCATAAAAGCCTTCCTCTTTCACTGAGACTCTTACATTGCTTGTGTTTGGATATTTGAAATGGCCTTTAAAGAGAACAAACCTAAGGCCAGGGCTATCTATCTGTCAGGGAGAAAAGGGAGTCATGAGTCTGGGAATTGTTTTAGGCAGCTAAGTGCTATAGGGACAAAGGCATGACTCATTTTATTGAGGCGTTTTCCCTGCTTTCACATGTTGGAACCCTTTAAACACGGCTTTGATGACTAAGACTGCAGTTGGAGAAGGAGCGACAGAGAACTGGAGGAGGTCCAGGCAAAGGCTTCCTGGAACACTTGGCAGCCTTTTAGAAGCCCCCACTGCTGTGTGTTCTCTGTGTCTGTGTGGAGGATGGGGAGGCAGGAATTGGTATTAGGAGATGAACCACTTTTGAGAGGCCATAGCTAGATGGTAAGGGGCCTGCTGTGCCACACTGAAGGCAAGGAGGAACCACCAGAGTACCTGATCTGATCCCATAACCATGGTATCCAGCCTGCTAGCCTTCACACCTGCCTCTGCATAATCCTCCCCCTGGCCAACTCCTATGCACCTGTTAAGCTTCCGTTAGGACAATTTCTAGTAAAAAAAAAAACAAACAAACCAGAAAATGGTACAAACTGCTGTGAGTGGAGAATGGAGGCATTTGTTGACTACGGCTGAGTCCCGCTATATCAGCTACATTAGAAAACCCACCCACCAGCCTTTGTCAACAACAGGACTCAGTGTGTTTCCTTGGTCTTCATTTCCACTGGTGACCTCTGGCGGCATCTCAGCAGCTGCAGCATGGTTCCCATCTCTCTAGTCGTCTCCAAATGAACACAGGCAACACAATTTTAGGATCAACCTGTGTAACTGGAAACTCAGTGTTCCACTGGTGCTAGTCAAAGACCGTTTTGCACTGAATGGAGAGGGAGGGTTGCCAAAGAGAAAAAGTAATTTCTAATATTTAAAATGCTGTATATAAGGGAATAGGTTTACATAACAAATGCAAGGCCAGTACTGCCTCTGTGAGGGGAGGACTGAATACTGAGCTTGGTAAATGCCTTAAGCTATTAAACAATGTACAGTGAGGACAAATGTGTGACCCATTTTATTGAGAAGACCTTCCCTCCCTTCCCTTCAAAGCTGATGAGGGACTTTGCAGATCTTGATGAAAGCAGTAAGAAGCTTCAGGATAATGTGACTTGACAAAATCAACCTGCCTGGTCGGTCCAAGGTCTCCTTGGCCTTGGTCTTTCAAGTCATATATTTGAAGCTCGCTCTTTTGACAGTGTTCAGTGATGCAGGTGTCTTTCGGTTATTGGAAATCTAATGCTGCCTCCCCACTAGACAAGGGGCATCTTGAAAGCAAGCATTCCTTTGGTCAGTTTAGAAGAACAAACAGCCATTTGTACCAAGTGTTTTGATTTCTGTTAGGGATGTAAAGATAAACCAGTTTGGAGTCTGTTTCTCTCTCTCTCTCTCTCTCTCTCTCTCTCTCTCTCTCTCTCTCTCAAATTGGTTTATGTGTGGGAGTGTTTGACCTGCATGAATGTCTGCAAACCATGTGTGTGTCTGGTGCCCTCAGAGGCCAGAAGAGAGAATCCGATCCCCTGGAACTGGAGTTACAGGTGCTTGGGAGCTGCAGACGGATGCTGGGAGTCTCTTCTCTTACGGAGCTTCTTTGAAGTGGATGCGCTGAGTGGGACTGTAACTGACACTCCAGTTTACCAGTAGATCTTGAGATCTAGACACATAATTTTACAAAAAAGTGTCAATGTCAGATTCAATTTGAATTCTATATGAAATATTAGTTTGTATTTAGTTTTCTGGTTTTGATTTTTTTTTAAAAAAGAAACTAACTCTATTATCCTGTGCCTGTAAGCATGTAGAGAGGGCTCCAGGGTTAACTCAGNTGTAGAGTACTTAACTTCCATATGCAACTGATCTGAGAAGTAGTTCCCATGGATGTATCAATCCAAACTCAGCCAGTAGACAGTAGGGTTTCTTCCGTAGTTACTACATTGTTTCTCTATGACCAAGAGTAGCACTGGTTTGTCAGCTTGCCACCCCTGTAACAAATACTCCAGAGCATGACTTTAAGAAGAGAAAAGCTGGGCTGGAGATTTGGCTCAGCGTCTTGAGAGCCCTGACTGCTCTTCCAGAGGACCGTTGTTAAGCTCCCAGCACCCACATGGTGGCTCACAACCATCTGTAATTCCAGTTCCAGTGAATCTGATGGCCTCTGTGGGTATTGTATGCGTGTGGCGCACAGACACACAAATTGCCAGCAAACTACCCATACACAGAATAAAAATAAATAAGTCTTGAAAAAAGGAAGGGTTTTGTTTCATTTTTTAATATTTTTTTATATTNTGGATTTTTACTTTTAAATTTTCCTTTGTTGGGGGAACACTGCAAGGGGGATACAGAGGGACTGGGAAGTGGATGGGATTGGGGTGCATGATGTGAAATTCCCAAGGAATCAATAAAGAATTATGTTAAAAAATAACAAAANGTAAAAAAATAAGAGANATTTGGGCTCATCATTTTATTTAATTAAGTTTGCNGAAATTCCAGTTCATGATCAGCTGATCCTGTTTCTTTTGGGCCATTTCATGAGGCAGCACAGCACAGCAGAAGTCTGTAGCAGGGAAATTTGCTCACATTGTGGCCAGAAAGTGTGTGTGTATAGGGAAGGGGCTAGTTTCCACAGTTCTCTTTGAGGAAAACCTTGTCCCCATGATGAGAGGGGACCCTGCAGGTGTCATACAGGGAATAGAACCAGGCGAAGAGATAAGAATGAAAACCCTGTGCAGATTGACTTCATCAACCTGGATCAGACTTCAGGGATTCTAATGCCAATCGGTTCATTGTCAGCATATTCAAAACATAGGACAATTTGGGAGAANATTTCCAGGTCTCCAGGCAACAATCAGTTCAATCAGTCCAATTCCAGGTGCACAACAAAGCCCAAGTGTGGCTACACAGAAAACCACCATGAGGGTGGGTTCTGTGGCTAAAAGGCCTAGAATCTAGTGTGGTCTCTGACCAATAGCACAGAGGTCAGCAGGCCGCAAAGTACATGTGACATCTCCCCTAAGGATGGGTAGTGGTCTAGGGAGGAAGAGTCTGAGATAATCATTCTGGGAAATTAGGGTGAGGTCTGTCCCTTCAGAGAGCAGCCAGATGTTAACAACCTCCACTCTTAGCTTTCTGGGTGGAATGCAGGTATTTGATTTGTATCTCCTCCATTGAGGAGACATCCCTGCATGATTAACATTCCTGGTTCTCTTATTGCTTCTCTGTGAGCATAAGGACCTCTGTGCCCCCAACACCATGACCTGAAGATCTCCCATTAGGCTTCACCTCTCAAAGTTCCCACCTTCTCCTAGCAGTATCACATTGGGGGCTGTAAATTTATCATGTGGACCTTTGGGTTATAAGTAGCATGTAAGATGCAAACTGTCAAAGGAGAAAATTTTAATTATATTCACTAGTTAATACAAACTAATGTTTACATTAATAAGATATATATAATAAAGAATATTAGTTAGTCAGGTAGGGTTGACAAGGGGCACAAGTCATTACAATATCTGAGGTTGTTCTTGCCCCTGTGTTAGTTTGTAAAAAAAAAATCCATTTATTGAATACCTAATATATGTTGAGTGTTGTGATAATTTCTAGGATATAGAGGATGACTATAACCTGTCCAAAATGCTTGAGACCAGAAGTGCTTCAGATTTCAGATACTTTCTTCGATATTTTGAATATTTGTTTATACATAATGAGATATCTTGGGAGTGGGACACAAGCATAGTCTGATTGATTTTATATATACTATATATATAGCTTGAAATTCTGTGCATTATACTTTGAGTGTACCTGCATTTTGTCTGACTTGTCACATAAAGTCATGTATGGAATTTTACACTTCTAGCATTGTGCTGGCATTAAAAATGTTTTGGAGTTTGGATTTTAAACTTTTGACAAGAGATACATGTATGTTTTTATGGGATTCTCAGTTGCAACTAAAATAATGGTACCTAGAAGACAGAGATGTTGAACAGCTGTTTGTTAAAGAATTACTGAAGTGTTAGAGTGACTAATTCTGTTGAAAGGAGGTTAGGAAAAGCTGCACAAGAAAAGTGACACGTCGTGGGGGTGTGTGTCTTGAAGAATGTGTTACATTATGTCATTGTGTAAAAAGGAGAACTAGATCGGGGCATAAAGCAGTGAGCTGCAGGTCGTTTAGAAGAGCGATGAGGGACACAGCATGTGGAGCCTTANGCAGTAGGACGGGGAAATGAGTGAGATTGGCAATGAGGAATTAACAAAGTGAGCAGGTGTGTGGCACTGATGAGGCAGTGTGCCCTCCAAAGGGAGTGCTGTTTACATCCTGTGCACTAGCTAGCAGAAGACTGTCTGGGGTAGAGATGAGTTGTGGAGCTGCAGAGAGCTGTGTCAGCCACACCAGCTCAGCCTCTGCCCACCTCATTCTCTGCTCACATACTTTAAGGCATATTTGTCTGTAGCACTTCTTCCTTCTGTCTGTCCCTAAGGGCTGCTTCTTTGGCTCATCACCTACTCTTAAGATACTTAATTCCCATGGCTCACTCACCTTGGAACCTGTCAAAGTCACATTGAAGGCATGGCCACTGGCAATACACACTTCTGCCATGTGTGCCCCAGTGTGTGGTGAGTTGTGAAGAGATGGAGTGTCAGGAGCGCTCCTGAGCAGAGCTTTCATGGTGTGCAGTGATGCAATGGAATTCTTTACTGAAGAAAAGGAGCCTCCCCCCAACTTACACAAAGGTAAATTGAATGGGTCGTGAGAGGTCCCAAGGACACCAGTAAGCTTTTGTCTTCATCAGGTTCTTGATGTCTCTGGTCAGTTAAATACCCTAAATGGGGAGGTTAAATAACTTACTCCTAACTTACTCTGGTTCTACAGGAATATTTGTTGTGTGGCTGAGGGATTGGGGTTATTAAAGAACTAATAAATGAGTTGTTTGGTTTCACAGTAAGTTGAGATGAGGCCAAAAATTGTGTCATTTCTGTGTTTTGTTAAAACTACAGTTTGGCAGACTTCCCCCTCTGCTCTGAAATTTTGTTCCTATTAGACCTTGTTCAGAAAGGAGGAACAAGAAGGGTCCCATTTACCCCAGGGTGTCAGGAACATTTGTGTTATTTGGTCATATATGACAAGAACTTAAGAAACAGGAGCCTAGGCCAGGTGTAGAGGGGCATACATAGAATCCCAGCACTCTGAAAGCTGAGGCAAGAGAATGGTCAAGTCAAAGTCCAAGACACACAGCAAAGCCATGTTTTAAAAACAAAACAAAGCAGAAAATACCTTCTGTTACTTTCAATTTATTGATGAGATAACTAAGTCTCAGCAACTGTGACTTAGTGGAGATTTCTGACTCCAACCCCTCCCCCATTAATCTGTTCTATACTATGACTTTAAAAAAAAATCAGTGACGTGTGTGTGTGTGTGTCTGTATGTATGTGTGTGTTGTATATCACTGAGACAGTTCAAACAACTTGCAGTATATGCAGATCAGAAAGAGGAATGAAACAGTTTTGTTAAAACATCTGATTACTTTGAACTTTATTGAGATTGTGAACAGACAAAAAAATCCGTCAGTTGGTGTGTGGAAAACTTAGTTTGAGTACAAGTAGGAGGCTTCCCTTTTGCGATGTAAATCAACATGGAATTGCATTGATGTAGGCTATCTGTTAACTCATAAGGGTCTTGTAAAACAGCAATAAATGTGTTTTCTATTTGCAGTTCCAGCTAGTCTCTATAAATTAGAAAAATAAATGGATACTGGTGAATCTGCAGCCTGTGCAGTTACTCGATCGGTGTTCCCTCAAGAGCTAGCTGTGCATCTGTGCGGCTTGCTCAGAGGGTCATATATCTAGGATGTGCATTATAAAGAAACAAAATACAAATTTTTTGGTTCCCAGAGGCCTAACATGGTTCCCACTTCTTTGGATTATACCAGATAATTTATGAGACATGAAACTGATAAAAGATGGCATGACACCCTATAATTCAATATAGTAACTCACAAAAGTTCTCTGGAATCAGTTTGGCTTTCAAATATATTAACAGTTTGTGAGGGAAGGAAGGAAGCCAGATCATATACACATGTAAGTTTGCACAGATGCGCACACTGTCTAGAGATGTGATTCCATTTGTATTTTTACTGCATAGGCAGATTGCAAGGGGATGGGAAAGTAGGGGATGAGAGATTGCAATTTGTGAAACTATTATTTAGAGCTGAATTCTAGAGCACCTAAATGACAAGGAAATAATGTGACCCGCAAGATGCTTGTGTCTAACTAATCTTTAAGAGGATGGGACACGACANTGACCTGTGACAGCCCTGAATCTTCCTGCCAGATGCTCATGGGCCTGTGATAATTCCTTCCCAGGCCTGGTCAGGCTTGAGCAGAGTCATGAACATTTTTGACATGTGTAAATTCCTACATGCTTTCATCTTCTATTACTATCTTTTTTTGTTGTTTATAACACATTAAATTTTGAATTATTTGGGACTCAGATAACACAGTTACCACCATCCAGCTTGGATCACACTTGGTTTTCTTTTTCATTCTGTATTTGGGCAGTGCTTTACTCTTTATGCAGACTTGTGTTCCAGTGAGCCAGCAGAGGAGGCTGGGTTCATACAAACAGATTGAGGGAAGAAAACAACAACAACGACACAAACAATGGGTGGACTGGTCATCTCGGACTGGTCATCTCCAAGTTACTTCACTTGTAAGGTAAGGGTAGGGAGAAAGAACCGGAAAATAACTTATTGGTGAACATCAGGTTACTCTTATTTTTAAAGGATGGAGGCAGTGGGAACTTCGTTTTCACGTCTGTTGAAATTAGCCTATTGGGAAATTTGGCTGCTATCTNTCTCTAACCTGATTTCCTTGGTGTTTAGATAGCTAAGTTTCAGCTAAGTGATGTGAAACTTTATCACAAGAGACTCCATTTTAAATTTTGTTCCAGTCTGTTGGGGACTGTCCAAAAACAGTGACCTTAGAATTTTTATTTAACATTATCAAGCTACCTTCCAGCCTTTGGCCACATATTTCACTTCTGACATTTCTTTATGTTTATGCCAGCAGGATAAAGGTAACCTTCAATTTTGCCTTGGCAATTATAGTATAATGTCTATTTCTCTTAATCCCAGCTGCAAACTAGGATCACCTGGGAGAGATTTTGATCACTTATGAAATGCAGATGCTTGGCCATATGTCTGAACCAGCTTGCATGGTTCAGGGTTATGTGGCATCACTTAAAAAACAAAACAAAACTCTGTAGCCATGGTAGAATACACTTCTGTGAGGAACACTTCTTTTTAGTACAATGCCTTTTCCCCAAAGCCACAACGCACTCCCCAAATTAAAACCTATATCTCATCAGTAAATTGCTGCAATTCTGGATACTCTTTATAACTATTGATTAAAATATAAGAGAATCTGTTGAGTCTACATACTGTTTAAAGATTTGAAGTTTNGCTGGGCTTTATGGCACATGCCTTTAACTGAGCACTTGGGAGACAGAGACAGGTGGATCTCTGAGTTCACCGCCAGCCTGGTCTATCTAGCATGCAGGCCAGCCAAGGCTACATTGTCTCAAATATATACATATATTCTTTAAAGTTTGGTTGTAACTTGCCAAGGGCTGAGCCATAACTTGTCTCTTTGGTTGTTAAAGATTGATTTTAAGGTGCAATAACATTACAGAGAGGAAACAGAATTTCCGTTGAGTCTTTGTCACTCTGTTAAATCTCTTACCATTCCCTATTTCCTTCAAAGATTTTGATCACATTGATTTATGAAAACACTTATTTNGGTTTACATGAATAACCTTTTGATTTTATAGTCAAGAAATGAGTTTGTCCATCCTGAGACAAGTAACCTTTAGGGGAGAGTCCCTGAAGACATGAGTGTTACTCTTGTCTGTAATGATGGACTGTACTTACACAGAAGGAACTTCCATAATAACTTCGCTTAATAGCAACTGTGTGTTGGGTTTGTGATTAAGTGAAAATGATCATTGCACCATGTCTGATTCTGTGGTTTCTTTTACCCTTTGTCTGTCTTGAATATACGACACTATTTCTGTCCTATAGCTGTAGCAGCTGTTAGAAATGCCATGCATGTTTGCTGGGAATTGGGTGGTAATTTTATATACAATGTCTGTTGATTGGCTTGCCCAAGGATGTTTTCTTTTATAAATTTGTCTTCCCACAAAAAAGGGTTAGATTGGAGAATTTGCCCCAATTACTAAAGATTGATTTTGAGTGTGCAGTGTTATCAGCCATAGTTGTTGCTATAGGCAGCTGCACACTCTGCATTATTAGCTTGAGTACATAGTAACTGTGTCACAGTAGGAATTGGGAAAATTGCTTAGAGGAGAAAACACATTTCCAGAGAGCAGGAATTGGCCTGTAAATTAAACAAACAAGCAAACAAAACAATGTCAACAACAAAAAACAGCACAAATGTTAAAGCTTGGGATATTAGATTTGTGGATCTGTTGCTAAGAAATGACTATTTGGGTACATTTTCAGAACTACTTGCATTTATTTATTTTAATTAGTTGACATATGAGGTATCTGAACTAGGATTCTAGTTTCTGGGGAGAATTTACATTATAATACCAGCACAGTTTATTTTAAAATCCCACCTAAGTGTTGCTCATCCCTGGCCTGTATGGTTGCCTATGAAGAGTGGAGTGTGCCTTTTTCCTAGGAGGGGACATTCTGGAAGCCCCCTCATGTGATGAGTGCACTGTTTTCCATATTCCTTATGTGATAGAGGTCACAGAAACTGAAGTGTCAATGCATATTTCATCTGAGTTTGCAACTGGAGCACTCAAAACAGGGATGAAAAGCCCTCTACCCCTGGAGTCTTTGTGCACCATTGTGAAAGGGGCTCTTTTTTTTTCCCCCTGATTAGGAGACATCCTGGGGCAGTCCTTCTGTTTCCAGATCCCTCTGAATAGGGGAGCTTTGCTTTTTTTTTCCCTCTTCAGAATCCTTTCTTGTCATGGTGATAAATGGTGGGTGGGACACTGCTTAATGAGGACTGTGATCACNTAAAATAGCCTCTGATTAAAGAGGAGCTCAGTGGGTACATTATTCTCATGGGAGGCGTATCACTGGGGTGGGGTTGAGTGAATTCCCTTTCATGTGCAGGGGGTAAATTGTGTTCCACCATCAGTTAAAGACAATTAGAGGTGCTCTCTGATTTCAAGGGGAACAGTTCCCCAAAAATGATGTATTCCATCTGAAGCGAGAAAGGAAACTCCATTTTCAAAGCTTGGCGTTAGTCTACAGACACAACTCCTTGGGCTGTTGCAGTGACCTTGGCTTATAAAGGACAAACTCTCATTATGGGTATGCAAGTAACTGTAAAGGAGACTTTTTATATATCTGATACTCATGGAATCTTTGCTGTAAAATTGTAGAGAGAAATAGTTTGCATCTGCCTTCTGATATTGCACCAGTTTGCTCATTGTTTGCCAACTTAAACCTGAGCAGAGTTTAATTTTTGATACAAAATCTAATACTTGTGTGGGAAAGCCTACACCTTCCTGGGTTTTCCCACTCTCTGTGGTGCTACCGTTNGATTATTAGTCTAAGACAGGAGGGGAGAGCCATGCTTCCTCATATGTGGCCACTGGTGAGATCCTAGAACTGCAATAGGCTTCCATGAACTCTCAGTAGTTAATAACTTCNTTGGCTTGGCAATGATCCTTCATGCTCTGAGCGTTTGCCCCATCCTGCCCCAGTGCTGAAGACATGGCTCCTCAGCCATTCTCACCTGTTAGCTTTGGGGTTTAGTTTATTCTCATCACTGAACTGACTATTTTAGTTTAGCTATTTTAGTTTCTCCAAGACCATGTCGCTTAAAGATGAGAGCTGGTTTGACCTGGAGATGCAATGTTTACTGGATATTTTGAATAGCATTATCCTGGATTTAGTAAGAACATGTTCTTTTAATGCTACTGTTTCTGCCAGCACTACACACTGAGGTCTAAGATGATCCACTTCTGTAAGTTGCTGTGTTTGTGTCAGTCAGATTTCTCACATCCACACTCTTTGTTTCATTGCTGAAGGCAATGACTCTCAGCTCCTGTGTGCTCACTTACACACAGACCCTTCCTCTCAGCAGTTCTAGGTGAAGGAATTCATGTCTTAAAGTGCCAGTTCTCTTGGAGAAAACTGTCATCTAATTAGATAGGGTGTTTCATTCTGGAAAATGACCAAAGTATTTCCCACATAAAAATTAATTTCTAAAAGTCTTTGCATAGCACCAGGTTAACTGACACTTGTAAGACTGATTGGCAGTGGTGTGTGTGCATGTGTGCGTGTGTGCGCTCACCTTTGGGACATGCAAAGAAAAGTTTTTAATAAAGACTTCCTTTGCAGCTGTCATTACCAGACGAGGTGCAGAGAGCTCNTTTGTGCAGTGTGGGCAGGTAGCATTTAAATTATGGGGGGATTGAGGTATAGAAAGAACTTGACTGGCTGCACCTAGGCATTTGTTCAAACATGGTCTGATTAGTTGACTACTCATTGTTGAAGCTCAACTGCTGTGACTGGCTGAGACTTGGCGACTATTAAAAAAATATATGCCTAAGTCAGGCTTTCAGGTTGTTTGCCTACTAAGTTAGATTGCAGTTTATTAAATAAGGACTATAGAGGCAGCCTCAGGCAAAATTTAATAAGACATTTATACTAAAGCAAAGTAGTATATTATCTGCAATTCAAATGTAACTACAAATAATACAAGAAAGACTAAAGCAAGAAAAAAGGAAGACTAAGCTNTGTAAATGTAGTAGAGGATGTTCAGTGAATGAAGAGAGAATGGTCATGTCATGATGATTCCTGAGTCCTTGCACTGTGAGGAATGTTGAACTCCAACCAGTTTACAATAAATTAAAAAAATTGAGGTTAGGCTAGGAACAGTAAGGGGGGAATCGGAGTGAAAATACCATGGCAAGGTTCATAGATGACAAGTGTGTTCCTTCTGACTTGAGACAATGAAAACAGCATACTGCAGTTAGGCTCTCTGGAGATTANTTGGTGTGATATCTTTGTTTCCCCTAGAGAGAAAGTTTAACTGAAATATTATGAGACTAGATTACCTGGCTATATTTCCAGTAACATGTAGATGCAAAACAGAGACCAGAATCACATCCCCTGACCTGTTATTTCTGAAGCCTGTTTTATCAGGACTTTGTTATACTGTAAGTTTGGATTAAATCAGTGTAAAATCAAGTACTTTTCATAGAAAAGTGGAGCTGTCTGAAAAGAACTTGGTTGTGCAAAGTGGTTAGTGCAGATACTGAGCACCACCCCATCTCCATGTAAGAAAATTGTGCTTTCCTCATGGAATGTTCTAGAGAACTAAAGTTTTCTATATTATTAAATTTATTAGAAATGCCATCAAACTATAGCAGTTTCTGTTGCCACTTCCCTTCTTGCCCGTAGATCTTCCACGGTTGCAGTTCTCCTGTTTGTACTAAACTGTTCCACTCATTTCACCTCTTCTAAGACTCCTTTCTGAAGTCCACAGTCCGTTTCTTCCTGGCTGGGTAGAAGATAAANTGNCAAATAAATGAGTCGATCTTGTGACATGTCCAGAATGTGGCTCTATCATGTCAACCGTTTCACTTCTCACATGCACGTCCCCTAACTCTTGCTTAAAGCCATCCGTGTTGCCTCTGTAAACTAGTAGGTGTTCAGCAGAGTCTTCTATCAGTTATCTGTCCCCCCATGTGCTTGACGACCTGGCTTGACCGAAATAATAGTCTGGAAAGGAGAGGGAAGATGCTGCTGCCACCAGTGATGNTTNCTTGAGAGAGCTTGTCTCAAAAGACACTCTCCTCTCCATTGATCTCTGGCCTCCACACACATGTGCATACATGCATCTAAGCACCTGCACAACACGAACACACACACGGGTGCATGTGCACACACAGAGGCCAGTTACTTTGTATCAGGACAGTAGAAAAGATGCCTTAAGTCATTTTGTGAATTGTCTGGAGCTCATCTATCATAGACCCGAGGTATAAAGGTTTTTAACTGATTTGAAAGACTCTCAGGGAAGAGAGCTTAAGAAGGCCTCGCTTACACAGGACTACCCAGAGAAGTGTTTTCCTAGGTTCAGCCACCCATGTACTAAGAAGCCCCTTTAGTTTTGGGCCAAGGGTTCCAGCTGGTACAGAGCTGTCAGTAGACTTTGGAATTTGTCATATGATGCTGTTTTGTAAGCATGAGAAATGGAAGAGATGTAGAGTCATAGAGGCTTCTACAAGATTTCAAAGGATACCTGAAGCCAGGCAGTATATGTCAAAGTCAGGACCCCTACAGGCAGCCTCCAAGAGTGATGTGTGATGCTGTAAGGATGCGTGAAGCTGTAAGATTGAGCTACAGTAGAGACCTCAGGAAGTTGGAGANGTCAGGGATATAGACTGTCTATTGAGGAAAACCCCAGGCAGCAAATGGAACCAGCTCAGGAGACAGGAGGTCNTGTGAGTTGCAAGTGGCAAATTTGCATCATACGATCACATGCCACGTGCTGGACATGAGTGTTACTCGAATTTCTAAATGGTCTTATTAATTAAAAACCCAGAGCCAGGTATTGGGGTAAATTCTGAAAGATCAGAGAAACAGAACAAGCNACAGCCAACCTCACCTCGCCAACTCCTCAGCNGATCCTGTTTCCTCAAACTGGAAGCCTCTGAGTCCTCANCCAAATGGATCTCAGCTGAACTGCTGCTAAAAGCCTAAAAGCTTAAGAGGCCTCTAGTTCCTGGTCCTCACGCCTTATATACCTTTCTGCTTCCTGCCATCACTTCCTGGAATTAAAGATGTTTGTCACCATGCCTGGCTATTTCCAGTATGGCCTTGAACTCACAGAGATCCAGATGGATCTCATTAAAGGTGTGTGTGTCACTATTTTCAGGTCTCTATGTGTATCTAGTGGCTGTTCTGTTCTCTGACCCCAGATAAGTTTATTAGGGTGCACAATGTACTGGGGGACACAATATCACCACACATGAAATTACAGGATTTCATGTTGGCCCTAGTAGGTTTCAGTCTTGCTTTGGTTCTAGCTGTCANACCTATGCCCCCACCCCATTACTCCTTATTGCAATGGCAATGTTTACTCCGTCACTGTATCTTGGAAGTGTGTAATTTGGTTTTGATTTTTATAGGAACTCATAGCCAAGTGTTTACTGTGAGTCCCAGAGGAGACTTTGGACTTTAACAGTGTTGAAACTGGAGACTCTTGTAGATGGGCTAGATGCATTTTAGATTATGATGTGGCCCTGAGCCTTTGGTGGCCAGGCTAGAATGTCATAGATTAAATATGAACTGTCCTATAGGCTTATGTATAGGGGACTGAGTGACCAGCTCATTAGCTTTGGGAAAGTCATTGGCTCTTGAGGGCTCTGAACCAGTGAATCCCTTGATGGGTTCATAAAATGACAACAGTATTGGGAAGTGTCAGAGGTAAGGCCTAGTTAGAGGAATGTTTCCTTGGAGTGATAGCTTGCCTTGTCTCCTTTCTGTCTTCTATTTCTCTACCTACTTTCTGACTGCCATGTAATAACCAAGAAAGCAAGAAAACCTGNGCTTTCACAATGTCACCAGTGATGCAATTAAGGTTACTAGGGACTGAGGTGAACTNTGTGGCCAAGCAATGACAACTGTCTCTGGTGAGGGACAGAACCTGTTTCAAAAGCACCCTTTTTGAAGTGCTGATCCTACCCAGAAGGATGTGTTTTTCTGGAAGGAAGTCTCTGCTTTTGGCAACAGAACTAAAATAGAAAAATTGAGTTTGACCTACTTCCTTAGCAGTGAGAGCCTTGAATTGTCCTCCCAGGCAGTANGAAAATCCTTGGGCTGGGAAACTGACAGCTGTAATCAGACACTTTCACTGAGGAGAANGTCATGAATTTTAATNGGGGTGCTGCTGCTGGATGAGGTCGAGAGAGGAATGAGAGCCAAGCCATCTCAAACAAAAGGAGCAGTAGGGAGGTGTCAAGACAGGGATGGGAGTGATATTCAAATTATTTATCCCACAATGATTTTGATGATTTAAGAGGGAAGGCTTGCCAGACTGTTGTGGAGAGTGTATGGATTTGCTATGATTATGAATCCCACTGTACTGAAGGCAACAAGGTGGGTATATCAAAGCAAGCCCCAAGAATCACAGCCACCACTGTGCNGATAAAAGTTCTTCCTTCACAGACTCCAGACAGACACCCACATGTGTGCATGCTCACAAAGTCATGGAGTTTATCCAACATGCTGCAGGAAATCTTTGTTACACATTTTGCTTCCCCAATGTGGTCTCCGAAGTTTGAAGAATCCAGGACAGNGCTTGTCTTTGCATACCATAGCTCTGTCTAATTCTTCTTAATGTTGGTGCCTGATAGGGGATACACATGCTGTTCATGTTTGTCAGAACACAGGGACTGTTTGGGGGGTTAATTTTTGTGCCTANGTACTTGTGCTTTGTAGTAGGGGGAGACCTGAGTCTTCCCTTAAAGAGGGAAGAGAGACATGTCAGAACCCGACTTCTGTGAGTAAACTATGAAATAGTGAAGATAGCACTTAAAAAATACATTACAAATTTTGTATATCAAGTTCCTCTGCTGATGAGATGGTCTTTAACAGAAAGTTTTGATCCAAACAAAGGCTATTATCCATGAAAACACTGACCTTCCTGGTGCCATCCAGGAACTGGGAAGACAGAAAACTGTCTTCTACTGAGCAAAAGCAGCAGTTGTTTCCAAAGTAAAGGTAGAATCAGTTTCTTATTGTCCAGGTTGGTTCTTTTCCATGGCTGGAGGGGAATGAAACCAGTATTTCTCTGGTGTCACGCTGGGACTCCAGCAAGTCTAGGGTAGTACAGGGGACTGGGCTGTCCATCACTAAACCATGAAGGGGTTTATCCTTAGTCCTCTGCTGGGACTTATCATCAACTGTTGGAGATGGAGGTTAAAAATTTACAGGCGCCTGGCAGTGGTGGCGCACGCTTTTAATTCCAGCACTCGGGAGGCAGAGGCAGGCGGATCTCTGTGAGTTCGAGGCCAGCCTGGGCTACCAAGTGAGTTCCAGGAAAGGTGCAAAGCTACTCAGAGAAACCTTGTCTCGAAAAAAAAAAGAAAAAAAAATTTACAGGCTATATTCCAGGCCTCATATTTGTGAAGATTTCATCTTTAGTCTTGAAAATTAAGCATGTAATTAGTTTGTGTAATTGCATTCTATGTGTGTTTTAGTAATTGGTTGTACTCAATATGGAAAACANGGTTTCTGTAACCCATTTTGGCATCTTCATATTTTAGCAGGGTGGAAATGGTTGTGTCTCCTCATTGAGGCAGCCTTTTCCCTCCCTAGATAAATCTGCCCTTTCTCTNTTCTCTTAGCATTTCCTTCCTGTCCATAGAACTCTTGACACTGAGGTCTAAGCTGTGGTTCCATTTAGGCCAGACTCTTTTAAGTTGCTGTAGATCAGTGGTTCTCAACCTGTGGGTCGTGACTGTGGGTGTGTGTGTCATCTATCAGATATCTTACATATCACATATTTATATTGATTCATAGCAGTAGCAAATTCACAGTTATGAAGTAGCAATGAAATAATTTTATGGCTGGGGTCACCACAGCCTGAGAAACTGTATTAAAGTTTCACAGCATTAGGAAGGTTGAGAACCATTACTTTAGATGAACTGTGGTGAAGAGTGGGTGCAGTTTTTTGCCAAATAACGTTGACTTTTATCTGGAATCCTGACAATATTCAGATACTTAAAACTATGCCGCCACACTTCTCCTTTCTGATCTCATCACCATTGGCTTTCTACTTCAGTAGTTGGCTCTCCACCACCAACTCTGTTTTAGTAGGGAAAGCTGCTTTCCATGAGTCTAATCCTATGAGCTGTGAACCAGCTCCCGCTTGCAAAGGTGTAGTTCATTCACTCATCTGGTTTGTATATGTGCCCCGAGTTTGCGCTAAAATGCTCCAGGTTCAATACCAGAAAGACAGACTCTGTCTCCATGTGTTGCATACTAACCCTGTCCTGTATTCTTGCAATCATGCTAACCTGTCCAAGCCTCCGTCCTTGATATACTAGCTGGCCTGATCTTCCTGCCCAGGGCCCAAGTTGCCTTGTCACATGAGAATTCAAGGGCAACTTCTCCTCATTGTGACAGAGAAATAACATAGCAAAGCATTTTCCTAGAGAGAGTCCAAGAGGCATTAGGGATGTGCTGGGGCATGGTGTTCTGAGTCATTCAGGTGCCAAGACGGATTGGAAAATATCCAAGAAGGAAGGGGGCTCTTCTTTTCAAGCCAAATAACAGTCTCCTTGTTGGGAAAGGAATAATCAATCCCAGCTGGAGAAAAGAGACTAAATTTCCTTTCCTTCCCCATTCAAATCTAATCTTATGACATGAGTTTCTGACATGAGTAGCATTCTTGCCCAGACTTGTGGCCCCAGGGAGGGGATGGTTATTTAAGACAGCTGGCTCCTCAGGCAAGGCATATAACTTGATGATAAATGCTTACAGACAACTTCCCTTACTTGCTGGTCCCAGTACCAGTTTAATTGACAGCCCTGGAGACTTGCAAAAAATAAGTAGATGTTTCTTTGAAAGAATATCATGTCTCTGGATGCAAGGAAAAGATAAGAAAGTCTGTATGCACACAATCCATCAGTGTTTCCCAGCATGCAGAAGTCTTCAGGGAGGGATTCCTTTTATGCATTCTTCATGAAACAAGTTTGCTGTGCCTTCAGACTCTGCCTTGTGTTATGGTGCAGAATGAATCTCTTAGGATTTTGTATTTTCTTCCTTTGCTTTGTCTTTTGGAAGGACCTATTTTAAAGAATTATTTAAGTCTTCTCACAGACCCCTCTGCCCCCCAACAACTTAGATATAGCTCTTTGAAGAACAGTGCTAGGTTTTAATTATTTAACCCCCCCCCAGAGTTAATGATACTTCTTTCTATCAGGAAACCTTGCTCTTTTGAATAACAATTTTGCCTACATCTCTAGACCTAAATGTCAAGCATCTGCTACATGTTCCTAAATGACAGTTGGGGATTAAGTCTAATGGGCAAAGAATGGATTGATTTTTTTTTTTGTTTGTTTTGCTTGCATCCTTGCTTGCATATTAGACCTTGTTCATTAAAATATATGTAAACTAAAGGAAACATTCTGAGAAAGCAGACATTTTTTGAAAGCACCAAGAGTCTATGCAGGGTTGGTCTTTTAAATTAAAATTAATCATGTAGTTGCAGAATGGCAATCTTCTAAAAAAAAAAAACAAACTTTAGGAATGGACCAAGGGAATGTGAAGAACTAAGACCTGGTTAGGTTTCAAAATCAGCGCAGTTAAGCTGGCAAGTTGCTGCTGGGTGATGCATTCAGCATGGCCTAGCTTATAGAGAATCTGTAAAAAGTGTTCAACAATACTTTTGGAAGTCTGTGGACACACTTTTTTTTTTTAACTAGGAAGTCTACAAANGTAACTTAGAAGGAAGGATACATGCCAAATGTTTAATATCATTTTCCTGGAGGAGTTGAGGGAAGGATATGGAGTGGGGGGGTCATGGAGGAGCGAGGACAGTGAGGCCTGCAGGAAAGCATCAGAAGACATTTTTACTTTGATGTATTTCCATTTATTAAAGGGGGATCCAAAGCAGACTTATATATCTAACGACTTATATATCTGCTGTGTGTGAGGGTAGCAAGCCTTCGCTGTATGTCAAGAGCAGGTGCCTTCTAAATGGGAAGACTTAGTTGTGGTATTTGCCCCAGCAGACTTTGATTGTGGTATTTGCCCCAGCCAACACCAGCTTCACTTTTTAAAGTGTGGCCATGAATAATTTGAGCGAGTGGTGTGCTTTCCTTCTGAGGGTGACTCAAAAGGTGTCTCATCCACTGAGACTGTACCAGGGATAGTTTTTCTCACTGCTTTTCGTATAGGATTTATACTGGTTTGAAAATGAAATTTCTGGCATTTTGTTCTGTGAAAATAAATGTAGCTGCAGAAATCAAAACTTTATATTTTCTGCTGCACAGTATTTTCCTGCTTGCTTTGGACTCAGCTCTAACCTGTCCTCCTGGTTGGATCATAACTAAAAACTCATAAGAAAGCAGAGGGAAGTTGGTCATTAGGCAATTAGAAATTTGGGTGCTAGAGCTTCCCAAAGCCACACCAGCCCTCACTCATTTTTCTTTAAAATTTTTTAGTATATTTGTATGTGCATGAATGTATGTACATATGTGGGTGTACATGTGTCATGGTGGGTCTGTGCAGGTCAGGCAACACTTTTTGGTTGTCAGTTCTCTCTTAGAATTTGGGTCAGAGGAATCTGAGGTTGTCAGTCTCTGTGACAGACCCCTTTAACCATGGGATCATCTGATCAGCCCTCAATTTACTCTCAAGATCCATTTACATTCCAAAGCTTGAAATGTCTCCCTAATAAGCTTGAAAAATATGAACTACACCAAATCAGAAGTGGGTAGAGGAGCTGCTCAAAAGGGAAGTTTGTTGCTAGAATCATTAGGGTCAAAAAGCCAGGGCCCTGGTGGTCCTAACAAGCTGGGCATATCTACCTGTCCTCAGTGCACCAACTAAGGAGACAAGTCATAGTGAAAAGAGAGATGTATTCAAAGTGGCCAGCCACATTGGGAAGAGGGACAAATAGTGTCCCAGTGACCCTCAAGACCACTGTCAGTGTCCTGACATAAGATTTGGGTTTAAATCTTGGGCCCGTGGTAGGCATAACCAAGCAGCTCTGGTCAACACAAGGTTCTCTCATCATGGGTCCATCATAGTCTCCACTCCAGACTCTCCGCAAGGTGGTTTGACACATTATCAGAACTAGGTGAATGGCTTCAACCTTTTCTCAGCATGAGACTCCTGGGGAAATTTTGGTTTCTTGTGGCTTTTCTTGTAGAATTATATTAGTTAGAAAATGAAAATTGAAGAGGGGGGGACAGGTTCTATGAAAATAGATAGATAGCCTCAGAACCCCAAACCTTATATTTTCTGAAGCACAGAGGTTCCCTTTGTTTCTGTTGAGTCAACAGTTTAATGTGTAAAGGGAAAGGTACAAGTGTTTCNTTTTGTTTTTCCTGTGCTTCTACAAAATTAATTTACTTATTCTTAAGAATTCTAGTACATTCATTTGAAGCAGGACCAAGCCCCTTCCCCCTGCATCAAGGTTGAGCAAGGCATCCCACCATAGGTAACGGGCTCCGAAAAGCCAGCTCATGCACCAGGGATAGATCTTGATCCTACTGCCAGGAGCCCCTCAAACAGACCAGGCTATACACAACTGTCTCTCATATGGAGAGGGCTTAGTCCGGTCCCATGCAGGCTCCACAGCTGCCTTACCCTTTCAGAAGAGGGCTTGCGGGGTATGGGGGGAGGAACAGAAGGAGGGATGAAAGGGGGATCTGTGGTTAGTATGTAAAATGAATTAAAAAAAATTCTTAAATGTGAAAAAAATTCTGTCCATGTATACAATGAAATATAACCATGTTTTCTTCCCTCCAAATTCCCCTATGCCCCTGTTGACATGTTCTCCTCCCAACTTCGTGGGTTGGTTTGTTTGTTTGCCTTGTGTTTATGACCCACTCAGTCCAGTAAGTGCAGCCCACAAGTGCATGGGTGTAGGCCATCCACCTGAGCAGGAAATTGCCAGTGGCCACATTGTCAACAAAGAAGAGTATCTTCCCTGCCAGGACAATGAAGTTGGGGTGGGTTTTTGTTATNGTTGTTTTTTGTGACAGTAAGTTCAGAGAATAGCTTAAGAAAGGAGGGCAACAATTGTATTAAAAGGGGGAATAAAGAAGAAGTGGACATGATCCCTTTCA
>LZPO01097190.1:78071-88852 GCA_001675575.1 Neotoma lepida | reverse complement strand
GTGCGTGTGTGTGCTCGCGTACACTTGCACCTGGGCTGAGATAGCACTGAAGAAAGCAGAAATTCCTGGCCTTCCATGGTTTTTATCCATCTTCAGCTATACTCTCACCTTGCCCCTCTGTTTTATTTCTATGCATTCAGGTTTACAGCTTGAACAGAGCAATGATAATCCCTACCATAGCAGCCCGAGTCGTCTTTGTGAAAAATATAAACAGAGACTCTAAAGCAACAGTGGTAGGGAAAGCAATTCCTACCCCTCTTTCTTGCTGTCAGTGCTGTTTGTTGGGTTTGCTTTTGTTCTTCCTTTCAGGTTTAATAGGAACTGTTGCTCCATCCCAGACATCCCTGGCCTGTCCTATGGCATGGCTCCCAGCACTCCTGCACCTCAGGAGGAAGCCTGTCTTCCACCCCCTGTAGAAAAGACCTGTCCAGCTCCCCACCTCTCAGTATCTGAAATCCCTTGTTAAGTCCTTCAGCAAAACAATCCAGAGGAGGTTTCATTCTTGTGTCTACTTTGTTTCAGCGTCTGTGTTCTTAGTATTCGTTCATCCATTTCTAGGGAGATCTAAGCCCTTGAAATGCTAATTCCACCACAAAAGGTGGAAAAAGAGGTTTTGATTTTTCTAAAATGCCCTACAGGCTGAAAAGCATCTTTCTAGTTTCACAATTGAGAATTTCTCCTGTGCCTGCTTCATGTCCCCCAGTGTGACTTAGTGTTGCCTTGCAGGCATTCTCTCTCCATCTCTCCCCAGGAGCCCAGATTTCAGGCTTAANCCTTCTTCTCTCACACCTGCCACATCTCCTCACCTGTTTCCCCCCTCACTGAGAAAACCGGAAACCTCTGCCCCCAGATGTAAAACAAACTAACAAGAATAAAAGAAAGCTACCTACCATGCTGTTAGGTGTCTACCAGCTGCCTGGTCCCCTCTCGCCCNTCACTGTGAAAGACTGACATAGTCTCATCCAAAGCCCCTCACTTTCTCTGCCCANTGATTTATTCTCTCTCATAAAACAGCCCTGTGGGTTTCTTTTTCTTTCCCATAGCTTAATTTCCCTGGCGCCTGGGATTTTATAACAGTGTACCAGTAGTTTGCTGTTGTTTTTCTCATCTTGGGAAAACAAATAATCTCTTGACGCTTGGTCTAAACTTATCTTCCCACTCTGACCTACCTTTAACTCAGAACTCTTGGGAAGCATTGTCATACTGCCTGTCCTTCCCACCCTCCTTTATCCCCTCAGCAGTCAGACCATACACCAAATTCCCTTTGTTAAGATCCAACGATATTCATGTTGCTAACCCTATTTGTCACGTTTTCTTTCTTTCTTATTATTTATGTATGCAGGCGTTTTGTCTGCATGTATGTCTGTGCAGCTCATGAGTACGTGGTGCCCTCAGAGGCCCTGAGAGTTATCCATATGGTTGCTGGGAATTGAACCCAGGGCCTCTGGAAGAGCAGCCAGTGCTTTTAACCGNTGAGTCATCTCTCCAGCCCCCGGGTTGTTAGTTTTTAATCTTCATCTTATTTGGCCTGTCAGTAACTGACACTAAGGCTCCTTGAAACGCTTTCTTGACTTGATTTCCAACACATTGTAAAAATCTTGATTCTTTCCTGGTTTTGTATCTCCTCCCTGATCTTGGCTTGTTGCTGAGCTTTGGAGGTCAGCTTTGGCCTCTTCCCTATGTGGGTGGACTACTGGACTTGAGCAACAGTTTAGAGGTCAATGCCATCCATACTGATGAATCCAGAGTTCACCCTTGCACCTTGACCTTTCTCTTGAAGTTTAGGTTTGTAAATATCTACTTTCTTCTCAGCACCTCTACTTGACTGTTTAATAGGCATTTCATAGTTAATGTTCCAGAGCTGAATTTTGGATCATCCTGTCTACCACTAAACTCATTTTGCACTTTTCACTGTCAATCAGAGCTAATGGAAGCTGTATCATTTCTGTTCCACAAGTCAGAAGCCTTGACTTTTCTTCATCTCTCCTTTCCTGTGTCCAGTGTGACCCTTCTTTCTACCTCACTCCTGACCCCTTTGAATAGATTGTCTTCATCTCTTGCTCTGACAGTAGTCTCTAGCTCACCATGCTTAATATGTATCCTTTTGCAATTTTCTTGTTTGTTTTCTAATTGATACATGGTATACATTTGATATCAAGCTCATCCAGAGAATACATTCTTGTCTGGTACTCAGCTCCAATAGGAATAATCTCACACCATGCTTCAGTTAGTCAGAAAACCTGTTAAACATCCAACAATGCCATAGTCTACTGAGCCCTCTGGGATAATGGATAGGACACATCTTTGGTCTCTTGCAGACCATGGCACTAAAGGTTGGTCAGAAAAGCCCCTGAGAAGCTGGAGAGATGGCTAGGTAACAGTTAAGCATTGTTATTGCTCTTATAGGAGATCTGAGCTTGATTCCCAGCACTCATGTCAAGTGGCTCACAACTGCTTGTAACTCCAGCTCCATGGGATGAGACATCCTCTTCTGGCCTCTTCAGACACTCACACTCAAGNACACGTACCCCTACACAGATACATGGATATATACAAATAATAAAAGGCCTGGGGGACCACATGAGAAAAACTAGTGATGAAAGCCAACCCTGAGGTGGGAACACTGAATGTCCATCAGCTGGTATGCAGAGAAAAAAATTCGCTTCTGTACAAGACAGTGTTACACAACCATAGAAACAAGTACTCAATATTTGCTACAACCGGGACGAATCTTAAATAAGCTAAGTGAAAGGCCAATCACAAAGTGCCTTATACTGTGTGATACAAGGTATATGAACTATCTAGAAGGCACAAGAGAGATGNCTCAGCATTTAAGAGCTCTGCTGCTCTTCCAGAAGACACAGGTTCAATTCCCAGCACCCACATGGCAGCTTGCAGCCATCTGTAACTCCAGTTCCATGGGATAGGATACCCTCTTCTGGCCTCTGTGGACACCAGGCATGCATGTGATGCACAGACATATATGCAGGCAAAACACCCATGCATATAAAACAAAAATAAAACAAAATTTTAAAAAATACCTGGGCTCTATAGAACCAAAGACAGAAGGCAGAGTGTGGGTGCCAGGTAGTAGGGGAAGAGGCCATCGGAAGTGACTGCTAATGGGCTCAGGATTTCTCTTCTGGTTGTGGTGACAGCTGTACAATTCTGAATGTATTCAGAGGTGCTGACTTGTGTACTTGAATGGGTGATTGTATAGTAGATGTGCTGGTTATAGTTCACCACTGTGGCACAGCTGGAGTCATCTGAGAAGAGGGAACCTCAGGTGAGCAAATGCCTGTATAAGATTGGCCTGTAGGCAAACCTGTGGGACATCTTCTTGATTAATGATTGGTGTGGCGGGGCCTAACCCACTGTGGACATTGCTTGCTGCCCCTGGACTGGTGATCCTGGATTGTATAAGACAGCAGACTGACCTAGCCAGTAAGCAGCACTCCTCCATGGTTATGCTTCAGTTCCTGCCCTGACTTCCCTTCATGATGTATACAGACTATATCTGTGAGATGAAACAAACCCTTCTCTCTCCGAGTTGATTTTGGAGAGTGTTTTTTCACAGCAATAGAAACCTAATTAAGTCAGTATATGACTCATAGCTTAATAACGGAAAACCAAAACAAACTACAGTTACTCTGCTGGTGGGAACACTACACCATGGCNGAGAAGTGAACAGAGGATATGTCAGGGACAAGGGCGAAAGGGCTGGTGAAATAACACTAGTTTGTAATGAGGATGGTAGGTGGTGTGGTTGCCCTGGTGTGGTGATAACAGTGACTGAAGCTAGGAGATGTGGGGAGATTGGAGGTCAGATAGCCAGTGTCAGGACAGTGGAAGAGCCCAGGCAGGAGAGAAGGTGCATGTGAANCATGCAGAAGTTGAAATACATGAGAACCATGTGAGTAGTGTGAAGGACCTGCTGTGGGGAGCAGAGCCAAGCATGAGGACTTGACTCCCAGGAGTATGGATAAAGAGAGTACATGCCATTACCACCTGAGGTGGCCAGCAGAGGCAGCGTTAGCAAGAGAAACACTAGTCTGAGCAGGTTTAAGTTAAGTACAGAAGCTGGGTCTTACTTCATAAGTAGAAGAAATGGGCAGGATCCAAGCCTACACTCACTGTCTCTGCATCTCTAGCCTTCTGGTGTTGCAAAGAAGTATGACATTTGTATTAACTACTATAACCAAAATCACCCATTATATCTACTTCACTGTATTTTCTGTGGAGACATATTTATTCCGATATAAAGCTGAATAGTGTCTGTAGAGATACAAGGCATTACTGAGATTGCAGAGAATTTCCAAATAGTAATTTAAAAAAAAACCACATTATTATTTTGGAAATGAAGCAATTTTCATAAGAGAAATTTTTATGCAGCTCCTTTTCAAGGCTTGCCTTTAATCAAAATGGTGGAAATGGCTCTGATGGTGACCAGTAGGCTGAAGATGCATGTTTTGCTGTCATGGACCAGACTTTCTGGGATCTGAAACTGATTAGTATAGAGGGAAGAGCTTTTAGAAAACTGAAGATATGTCGGCCAGTGGTGATGCACACCTTTAATCCCAGCACTTGGGAGGCACGGGCTAGTGGATCTCTGTGAGTTCGAGGCCAGCCTGGTCTACAGAGTGAGTTCCAGGACAGCCACGGCTACACAGAGAAACCCTGTCTCAAAAAAACAAACAACAAACAAACAACAAAAACAAAAAAGGAGGGGTGCTGGAGAGATGGTTCAGAGGTTAAGAGCACTGGCTGCTCTTCCAGAGGACCTGAGTTCAATTCCCAGCAATCACATGGCAGCTCATAACTGTCTGTAATTCCAGTTCCAGAAAACTGAAGATGTAATTTAGACAGCACATTTGGAATTGGGGCCAGGAAGAGCCTTAAAGCCTTAGTCTCATTAGCNTCATGGCCAGTCTTCCCCAACCTTGATGATGGCGATAAGCCAGATGGGTATCAACATGGAGCACATGGTATAGCAGGCACTGCTCTAAGCAGTTTCTACATATTAATCNTAAAAACAACCCAGAGTGCAATACTGGAGGACAGAGACATCATGGCCAAGGTGGGAGGTGGAGAGAACACTAAATGGAGAACTTTGGCTTTTGTCAAACCCAGCTTTGCCACCATCTGTCAAGGAGTCTTGGGAGAAAATGTGCACCTTACGTGTACACTTTCATTGGTTTAACAGGTGTACTGGTGTCAGCAAAAACCCTTCATTCTGTTGTGCTGAAGTCAGGGAACATGTGGAAGTGTGAAAATTTCTGGAAAATGCACACCATAGTGAACAGGTTCTATCAGTGTTGTGGTTGAAGCTTGAAAGTACATTTAATTTTGCTGACTTTTATTGCACTCTAAAGTTTCTAATTTCTTGGATTTTTTTTTTCAGGTTACTTGTCTGCAAGACTTTTTTGGTGACGATGATGTTTTTATTGCATGTGGACCAGAAAAGTATCGTTATGCCCAAGATGACTTTGTCCTGGATCATAGCGGTGAGGCAATTCTTTGACCATCTTTGTAGCTCCTGAAAAGAAGGCTCAGAATTTAGTGACAAACATGTTAAGAACATAGGATACTGGGGAAAGATGACCAAGCATGGTGGTGCTCATATGTAGTTCCACCTACTCAAGAGGCTGAGGCAGAAGGATCACATGACTCTAGGAGGACTCTAGGCCAGCCTTGGCAACATATTGAGACCTTCTCTCTGAAAAAATATATGGGAGGATAATTAGTAAACTATCCATGGTAGTTATCTGAGATTTCTTTTTACATCAGTTTTGTGTGCAACTTTAAAAAAACATACATTGTATATATATTTGTAAAAAAAAACTATCTCATGGTTGGGATGAAAAATGCCTATATATTGATTTTTATCTATTAATGTAGTTTTAACTATTATTTCAATGATTTCAAATGATACTGGTGTAGTAAATGGTTATTAGGTGGCTAAAGTAGCCCAAGATAATTTAGCCCAGCGCTTCATCCTTCTGTCTACAACAAATGAAGTTCTAATCCATTAAGTAGGTGGGACTAACAATGGCAATAATGATGTGTGCGTGGGCAGAACTGCTGTTGCTTTATGTGTAGGAAGCTTATCAGAGCTAGTTGGAGCATCTGGTTTTTGTTGTTGTTGATAATGGCCTTTGATAGCCTCTTATAGATAAGGGGNAAAAAAGAGCACTATTGATTTTCTCTCTCTGTCAATTTCTAGTTATTTAACCTTCTTTAAAAATGGGAGTGATAAAGGATATTTTATGAGATTTTGTAAAGGTCAAGTGAATTAATACACATCTACAGCNAGGGGTCCCTATGTGTCTTGCTATTGTTATTGTCTGTATTGTAGCACCATCATTGCATGGTGAATTGTTACAGTGAATGCAAATCTCATGCCAATCTCAGATTGAATTCTACCACAAATACTTTTATGGGGGCACAAAGGGGCTCTTTGTTTTGTTTTAAACATCAGTTGTTCAGTTGTGTTGTCATCTTAAGAGCTCCAGCTTAGGCTTCTGAGAGTATCATATATTAAAGATGCATTAAAACAATGACAAAAATCAAAGGAAACGTAAGTTTGAAAACCCACCAAAAAAAAAAAAGGAAGGAAAGAAAGCCTGGTGTGGTGGTGGATGATTTTAATTCCAGCACTTGGGAGGTAGACATAAGGGGAGTTGAGGCCAGCATGGTTTACGTAGTGAGTTCCAAGCAGCTAAGGTACATAGTGAGACCTTGTCTTTAAAACAAAACATTCAAAATGCATAGAATTTTGCTAATCTAATCTTGATCAAGTCACAGATTTCTCCTGATACTTAAACCTGGGTATAGTTCTGAAGTTGCAGGATATTGGGGTCTATTTGGGGCATCCTGCTCATTAGAGGGGCAATGTCTCTACAATGTTTGAACAATCTACACAACACACTTTTGAGACACAATGGACATAATCTACAATGCTAATGGTTTAGCAGAAACTGGAACTGCCCTGTTTATATTAGGTTTGATTAGAGCCTTTCAGTTGTTAACTGGGCTCCCCTGGTGAGTATTCCCTGATTTGTATATTTCTCTTGCTAATTTGCCACCCTTGGGAGCTAGATTAAAACTAACTCACATTTTAATCTTTCTGCATAAATTGAAGTGTTCTGAAGTAAATGGCAGACAATATGTTTTCTAACTTATCCCTTATAACAAGCTATGAAGCACATTTTATTCTTANACTGATATGTTAGGGAGAAATAGGGAGGCTTGGAACATAAGCAAGGTCTTCCTTCTAGCTAGCAAATGTCGAGCCATGACTCATCCCAAGCCCTCCTGACTGCAAAACCCGTGATCTTAATTACTCAAATCTGAAGTGATGATTGCAGCTGTAATTCGTTCTGGTTCTCCAAATGCTGTCTTCTTTGGTGACTTATGGAAAGGTCAATATTATTGTTTAAAGCTATTTTTCTCATTTTTGCTCTTCCATGCTTTGGAGAGATGGGTAGTAGACAGTAAAGAGACCCTAAGTTAGAGCATTTCATGTCCCTTTTGAAGTAAGATGATCAAGGACTTGGGGGGGACAGTAAAATTGCTGTCTGTGCTGCCTCTGAAAAAACTGCACGCAGATAAACGTGTGGTTTATCTGTGAATGATTCTGTGCATCCACTTAGGACAGTAGAATTTCTGTGCTCACTAAGAACTCAGTCCAAACAATGACGCGTCACAGATGTGTGGTCTAACTGGAGATGTAAACATGACANGTACTTTTTGGAACCGTTGCTGCATACATTGAATTTATGGAGCTCAGGGGCTGGCAGCNCACCAAGTCCAGTGTTCAGTTCATAGCCCTGGAAAAATAAAAGATGGGATGGGAAAGAGATTGTTGGGTAATAGCAATAGGATTGGAGAGTTGCCTTGGTAAGGTGCTTGAAATGTAAGTGTGAGGACCCCGGTTCAAATCTCCAACACCCCCACAAAAAGCCATGCATGGTGGCCCATGTATCTGTAACTCCGGCGCTGGGATACCAAAACTGGAGGATTCCTGGAGCTCACTGGCCCTCCAGCCTTGCAGAATCTCTGAGTTCAGTGACAGAGCTTATCTCAATACAGTGGAGAGTGACTGAAGAAGACAGCTGGCTTGTCTTCTTACNTTCCTATGATTGCACATGTGCACACATACACTAGTTTACAGGCAGCTGATTATAGTTGCATGTGCACGCCTTTATCAGTGCTGAAATCTGCTTTAACTACAAACGNACTTTTGTTCTTTACAGAATGCCGGGTCCTGAAGTCCTCTTATTCTCGAGCCTCAGCTGCTAAGTATTCTGGATCCAAAAGCCCAGGGCCCTCTCGCCGCAGCAAGTCGCCAGCTTCAGGTAGGAACAAAAAAGCAGTGGATGGTCTTAGAAGGGGCTGTTCTCTTTAGTTTTCTCACATTTTTATGAACCTAACAGCCTTTATCAGCTTGTGTTCTAGAACAATGATAGACAATGAGATTTTTAAAACAAAAGCCTTAGATCTGTCTTCCGAAGGTGTAAGTCTTCCGAGGAACTCTTGCACTTGGTTCTGCCCCATTTTCTTGCAGATAGCCTCACTGTCTAGTCTTCCACCGGTGTGCACATAAACGTATTTCACATTTTGGGCACTGCTTACGGTATTTTGAATTCTATGCTTCATAATTGTGGAGTTTTATCTTCCTAGAACAACTACTTCCTGGTGCAACACATACACAGTTCCACACAGAAATATATTTACTTGAAAACTTCCACAGTCTTTTTCTTCATCAAACAATTATTAATAGTAGTAATGATTATTCTCAGAAAGGATTACTTACTTAAGTTCTATAAATTTCAGATCCAAATCCTACAAATTTGTCAAAATTTACACTGCTTTGATATTTTTTAACATTAAAACACTCAAATTGTGTCTCAGTAAGTTGATTTGTGAATTGATAGTAATTACAAATAATTTTGCTCATTTAATTTATTGTTAAGGAAATGATTTTAGAGAAAAAAACATCCGTTTTTACAGGCAATATTCTTATTACTGCCCAGCCTGGTGCCCCTTGGAGTGAACTAAACTTTTTTTTTCTTTGAAACAAAATGATGATTTAACTGGAGAGGCATCTAGAAGTGCAGAGTGGTCCCAAGCAAACTGTTTTAAACATCAGACTTGGTCAGACATTCCCTTTGCCGCTCCCACTGCAGCACCCGCCTCACTTCCTCTAGGGCAGGCTGTGTTACTGTCTTCTAGACCTGCTGAATAACCTCTGTCCTTACTGTCTTCTCCTGCTCTGTGCATATGCGTGTGTACAGTAAAGAGGGCTGGCCACTCCAGTGCCTATTCTTCAGCCAAATCCCCAGGTGAGCCAGGAGCCTTACAGCTTTGTCACTCTGCTGGGTTTTTGTTTCTGTCTTTTGCTGCATTTCTGTTTCCTTTGCTGCATTTCCATGAATGTATCTGGCCTTCTCCTGTGGACGTCTGTGCCATGTGCAACGTTTTACAATGCACAGACCCCTTCAGCCTCCCTGCTCACTACAGAACCACTTAACCTAAGACGATTGCCAAATGCCTGACTGTGTAGTTGAAGCACGGTGGTCCAGGGGGAGGCAGCCACCTCTAGGACGTCTGTGTTCCATTAAGCTGTAGAAAATATTCTGTGACTGAAAAGCTAAAGTTTGTTAGCTGAGCTGGGCGGTGGTGGCCCATGCCTTTAATNCCAGCACTCAGGAGGCAGAGGCAGAAAGATCTCTGTGAGTTCAAGGCCAGCCTGGTCTACAGAGTGAGTTTCAGGACAGCCAGGGCTACACAGGGAAACCCTGTCTCGAAAAACAAAACAGAACAAGTTTGTTATCAATAAAGATATGGAAGGAATTTCTAACCTCACACTTTGTCCATACCTGTGTTAAAGGTTTAGGAAAAGCTTCTAATTCAAAGTACGTTATGATGGCCTGTCTCAGACTAGGATAAGGAGATGTTTTCTGAACATAAAAGGAGGCAGCCAACATTGCATCTTTTTAGTTGGAAAGCAATTATTTTCATACAGTGCTNTACATTCAGACTTTCTAAATANGTGACAGTTGACACTGAGTTTTTTAAGCAAAAGTATCTCTCTCTCATTAACCTTATTTTAAATTGTATTGACTCTGGTATCTTAAAACTGGAAACGCTAATGGAACACAAATGTGTTTGGATATAGTTTTCTGGCTGAATGATTCCTAGCTTTTGTTTCAGGTGACAGGTTTGTAGATGCTTGTCATGTCAGGAAAATGATTAAATAAAAGTAGAGAGAGTGGCTTAAGAGTCAGGTATGATTAATTCAACTTTGTCCCCTGAGGTCTGAAGAGGAAACTTACTGAACTAATAACATTTCATGGCTCCATTTGTCTTCAGACCATCTACTGTTCTATGACAAAGCCCAGGGAATACTTACGTGATGGTTTTTTAAACCTGAATTTGTAATGCTTAATAACTGGTTGAGGACTAGCATTTCAGTATGTTAAATCTTCAGCTGAATCCATATTCAGATAGTGTCAGCCTCAGACTCCTCAGTGAAAGTTGTGAGACTTGAAAGCCGCATCTTGGAAGGCAAAAAGTCTTTAGATGAGGCCTTTGGAAATATGCTTAGCACCTTGGAATATTGAAAGCCTCCGCCAGTGCTGGCACTCCACAGTGACCCTAAAACATGCTGCTGTGTTACCAATAGTGTTTTCTACTCATTCTCTGACAGAGGGCGGAGAGTATTGTGTTACAAGCCACAGTGTAAGAAGCAGTAGTGCTTGCTTGTACAGAGGCTTTGC
>LZPO01097190.1:44369-65045 GCA_001675575.1 Neotoma lepida | reverse complement strand
TAATGTCAGATCTCTAAAGTTAAAGCTGGGTGCTGCTGCTTTGACTTTTGAGAGCAGAAATTTAAACTTGGAGAGTTTAAGTAACTAATAAAGGAAATTGTTTGAGCTAATGTAAATATAAAACTCATGAGGAAAAGTGGTGGGAAACACACTGACTCAGAGCTGGAGACAGCCCACAGCCTGAATGCCAGGCTGAAGAGCTGGGCTTATTTTGTAGGGAAGAAAGACCAATTTCTTGGATCCCTCAAATTTCTCTGACAGTAGCTTGTGGCNTGGGAGACATGAAAAGTGCTAGAGGTCAGGTGAACCTGGAGGGTGATCTGACCAGGATGGTAGCTGTGGGGAGTGAAATCCATTTGTTTGTTTGTGTAAGCCTCCTCTGCCTCCTTTATGAATTTGCTTTTAAACATCCTAGCTTTTAGATGTATTCTTGTACAGTGCCACCAATTTTGGAGCCACTTTCAATTTCAGTGCCAGAATATAAATAAAATAGGACAAGACAAGTAAAAAGATTAAACACTGAGAATCAGATTGTTCACCAACTATGTTTTGTTATTTGGAAGTAAAATGATTGGACTAAGAGCTGGCTGGACATTTAGTCTAGAACTCTTAGTGTTCTCTGTGGTNCTGAGACATTTGCACTAATTTTGGTACTTGTCTAGCTATGATGTCATAATGCATGCTTTATTTTTTATTGAAGTCAAAAGTAGCACAGTTTGTTTTAAAAAGTAGTACAATGTCAATTTTTGTGATGTTAAATCTGAATTGAGACTGTATCTGTGAAATATTAATGTGTTATGTTGTATAAAGGGAAAAAGGAGAAGAAAATTCTGTATCACTTCCTGTATTCGTCATTTGATATTATATAAAGATTGTCTATCACATAAGGACTAGGAAGCTAATGATTTATAAATGTATCCTAGTAAACAATGGTTATTTTCTTCTTTTAGCAGGTTTCTGCTCCCGGCAGATCTTCTTCCAATGTAAACGGTGGACCTGAACTTGACCGTTGCATGAGTCCTGAAGGTGCTTCTCAATCTGATCATTACTTTTATAAAGGAAATCATCCATCTGAACTTGGTGGCCATCAGGATCCCACTTGTGCCACATTCTTCCTAAATAGGGATGTGATATGTCCCCTGATAGCCCAGTTAGCTTCAGTGAGGTGTGGAGAGTGGGGTCACTTGAGGATGTGTAGTATCTCTCTGCCATACATCACATTATCCCTGTTTCAGATCCGAGACCTGGGCTTCCTGTCCTTCCTGTCTTGTGCTCTTACTGGTTCTATGCTCACAATTCCTAGACCTTTTTCCATTCTCTCAGTTAGATGAACACCAATACATTCTGCTTTGTCTGGACAATAGGACACAGTGTGATCAGTGGTCTGATCTTAACTCACAGCCCAGTGCACACTTTTTCTGAGCAGACTTTGAGCCAGGAATTATTCTCAACACAATGTCTTACTTGGATAGAACTTTCTTTACTAGAACCAAGGAGAACCCTCCAGAGTACTCCTCAGATGGAACCCATCCTCTGGCTCAAGATAGGAATTCTNAAGAGGTCTGGTTAGACTCCCTAACTGACATTTCAGGATTTGTTAAGCTTATTGATTTTTGTGGGTTCCTGATTCTAACCAACAAGGTCGAAAGGAAACTGGTGATTCAGGCATTCTATTTAAGAAATATGCTGAGGGATTTTCTTTAGTTTCGAGCTAGACCTATAAATAATTGCATTGTATTTCATTATTTTCCAAGTACGTAGGAGCCAGTACGAAATGCTGACGTTTCCTTCAGACTTTGCATTTATCCTTGGTTGCAGGTGTGAATGGGAACAGGTGCTCTGAGTCATTCACCCTCCTGGAGAAATACAGAATCGGGAAGGTCATTGGAGATGGCAACTTTGCAGTAGTTAAAGAGTGCATGGACAGGTGAGTGGCCGATGATTTGTTCTCCCACAGATAGAGTTCTCCCGTTACTGAATTGTCTTTGTCAGAGTTTCTATTGNTCTGAAGAGACACCATGACCACAACAANTCTTGTAAAGAAAACATTGACTTGAGGGAGCTCGTTTACAGTTCCAGAAGTTCAGTCCTTTATCATCATGGTGGAGAGTATGACAGCATGCAGGCAGATGTGGTGCTGGAGCTGAGAGTGCTNCATCTTAACTCAGAGGCTAAAGGAAGACAACAGACTCCCTGGGCACTATCTTAAGCATAAGAAACCTCAAAGCCCGCCCTCACAGTGACACACTTCCTCCAATAAGGTCACACCTCCTAAGAGTGCCACTCCCTGTGAGATTATGGGNGCCAAATACATTCAAACTACCACATGAAAGGCCTTTCCTAAAAGAATCTGTCCTTGGGACTAGCCCTTTGGCATGGCCACAATGGTTTATTTTCAGTTATATACATAAAATTGTTTTGTATGCATGTGGTTTAAGAGACATATCAGAACTCATCCACTAGTCTGGAGAAAAGTAAGGAAGAAATGAACCACTGGAACAAGAAAACCTGTAACAGCACATCAGGCTCTGCTCAGTGCACACTGTGTTACTTCCTTGGATCTTCAAAGCAATAAGTCTTAGTGTTTATAGAACACTGTCCTACCTGCTCTGAACGGCTCGTTTTAATAGTTCTGGCAGGTTTTCTAGAATGTTCTGATAATTATAGTTTGTCCATTCTGTTGAATCTCCAGTGAGGGTTCACTGCCCTTTATATACTGCTATNTAACCCCTGTTCTTGAAGCCTTTTTACAGAGCTTTNGCATACAGATTGCTCCCCAAGAAAACAATGAGGAATCTAAAATGTAACTTCTAAGTTCCTGTTAGAAATGTGGTTTATGACATGAGGGGAGAAATTTATATATTACTTTTCCAGGCTGGGTGTCATCCCTGTGTACCAATGCACTTTGACAGAAAGACCTGCAGATGAGAGAACATATGTATTCTGAATACTTTGTAAGAATACTGTGATGGTCTCTGTTGAACTGTTCTCTTTTTTCTTTTTTCTTTTTTTTTTTTTTTTTTTTTTTTTTTGGTTTTTCGAGACAGGGTTTCTCTGTGTAGTGCCTTTCCTGGAACTCACTCGGTAGCCCAGGCTGGCCTCGAACTCACAAAGATCTGCCTGCCTCTGCCTCCCGAGTGCTGGGATTAAAGGCGTGCGCCACCACCGCCCGGCTTGTTGAACTGTTTTCAATTGAGTTAGTTTTTTTTTTTTTGCCTGTTTAAATTCAACTATGCTAATACTGAGTAAAAATTAAATAGTATTGAATTAAAATTTTTGCATCCACTAAATGATTTCTTTAGTACCAGGCAGGGTCTATCGGGTGGAAATAATGTAGCACCAGATCTTATTGAACGTACTGAGGAAAAATAGGTACTGAAAGTGCCAGGACTTGGCAGTTTTCAACTGTAGAATCAGGTTGTTTGTTTTTCCCTTGTTAATCTGATCCACTTTTCTTCCTTTATTCTTCTTAGAGACGTGTCTTGAGATTTAAGTAAAGAAAGTGTTTCTTTTCTTGTGTTGCTACAACAGAGTTTAAATACTTCAATATGAGTTAATGACGTAAAAGAAGATTTAGTTAGCCTGGCTTTGTTTTTTTTCTTTTCTTTTTTGGGAGCTCCTTCCTCCTGTGACCCCTCTCCACACTGCCTGTGTCTAAGGGACAGAAGTGTCGATGCTGTAGAGGGAGTTGAGAAGGAAGATTTGTTCTGATTCATAGAGTTAATGGCCTTCCTATGCTTCTTCCTAGGTCTACTGGAAAAGAGTTTGCATTAAAGATTATAGACAAAGCCAAATGCTGTGGGAAGGTCAGTATGTACAACTGCTACAGAGAAAGAAAAAAATAACGTGTGGGTTCACGGAGCGGGAGGTGTTCAAGCAGGGANGTGAGACCTTGGTTGCAGGAGATTGACTGCCAGTAACAGAANGGAAAGTTAAAGACTTTTAACTCTAAGATGGTAATTTTATTGATCTTGGTTCTAACTATAGAAAACGTGAAACTCTCTTTTCTGGGAGATTCCTAGTCTCAAGTCCAGCAATATTTAAAAGGCTAGAACTGAGGGCCATTAAATGTTAGTTCCCTACCCTCATGCTAAGCGTTGGCCTTCTAGCTTCAGGAGGCTGGCAGAAAGTAAGACTTCACGGACAGCAGACAACCTGCTTGCTCTGGCTCCCAGGTGACACCCAGGGGCCCAGTCAGATGCTCTGTATTCATGGGTTTGTATCAGACCTGAGAAGCCCCAAGCTTGAACACCTCGAGACTTATGAGGCAGCCGCTGGAAAACCCACCCAAGCTATTTGCTAGAGGAAAACATTAGTTTCCTTGTCAGGGCCAGGAAATGATTTGGCTTTGTCGCTCTGTGTTCTGAGGGCGTTTGCTGCGTAGATATCCCGGGGCGGGACTTTTGGAGCAGTGGCTGGTGCAAAGACACGATGAAGTGAATCCTTCAGCACAGTGACCCATTTCTGTGTGCCCTGCTCTAAAACAGGAGTGGAAAGGATCCGCTGATGACAATAACTAGGCAGACACAGAGACTGCAGGCCTGTGGTCATCCCTCTGTGGTGGCAGGTCTGGTAACAAGAAAAGGCTGTGGCGTAGTAGTCTTAACACCAGGTGGAGCTGCTGGCCGCACATGGCTAAAGCACTCAGATGATAAAAGTCTGAAATAAGCTGTGGGCTCAAGTACGCACCGAGTACCTCAGTAATGTTTTTCTATGTCCCTGCATGGTGGAGTGTTTTAGATAGAATGGATTAAGTTACATTTTTAAGTTAATTTTTCCTGTTTGTCATATTTTTCAATGTGACTATTAGAAACTTTAGAATTGCATATTGAACTGCATTGTAATCCTGTTGGAAAGTTACTCTAGGGCCAAAGTGTATCGAGTCACTCCTGCCTCTACCTCTTGCAGTGGGACCCTGGACAAATGCTTAAGTCATCTGTGTCTCTGTTTCTTCTTCCTCCAAAGGTGTTGACTGACAGTGTGTACGACACAAGGCTGCTACAGTGGCTGGTGGGATGAGGGGGTGGAAAACACGTACAAAGCCCCAGTGTGTGTAGAGAGAACTGACGTGTGTTACTGTCAACGTTGTTAGCGTGCCAGAGGACTTTGGAATTTATAATTGTAGGGTGATGTGATAGTACCGACTTTACATTGTGGAACTGCTAAGGAAAAAGCAAACGAACAAAACTAATTTTTAGTGGACATTTGTGAAACCGTGTGGTTTTAACAGAAAATTTAAAATAGTGTTAAGGAAGTTTTAGAAAAATCTTCTACCTATGAGGCAAATTTGTCATTCATTATTTTCTCTTGTAACTGTCAGTGAAGCATAGGTGACAAGATAGTCCTTTTCTGCATGATTCCTTTTGTCTGATCTTATGTGCTTTTGCATATTCTTTAAACATTTTAAGTGTTCATTTTCTTTGTTTCTGTGTGCATGTATGTATGTTGTGTTGTGTGTGTGTTTTGTGAGGTGTGTATGTGTACATCTATGTGTGTGTGTTGTGTGTATGTATTATGGTGTGTGTTGTGTGTGTTAGTGTGTGTTGTGTGTATGTGTTATGTGTGTGTTGTGTGTATATGTTATGTGTGTGTTGTGTGTATATGTTATGTGTGTGTTGTGTGTATNTGTGTGTTGTGTGTATATGTTATGTGTGTGTTGTGTGTATATGTTATGTGTGTGTTGTGTGTATGTGTTATGTGTGTGTTGTATGTATATGTATGTGTGTGTGTGTGCCTAAGTCAGTCTTCTTCCATTATCTGGGTCCCAGGAATCAAACTCAGGTCTTGGGTTGGGCAGCAGGCATTTTAACCACTGAGCCGTGTCTTGCTGTCCCTCTTTGTTTATGCTTCTAATAATATTATTTATTTTCAAATGTAATAACCTTTTCTCTGCATGTAACTGTTAGTCTTTTGTCTGTGAGGTGATCTAAGCACAATGTATCATGATATAGGCCATGTTCTATATGATTGTTACATTTTCTTCAAGGGTATCAAGGATAATGGTTAAGATGTAAGCAGCTATGTTCATAGAATCACATGCAGGCATTTTATCTGATACAGTGACCGCCTAGACACATGGGGATAGGCCTCCAAAATAGGTTTGGATTTGTGTCTCCCTGTTACTGGATGTGGTTCTGTTTGCACAGTTCTTATTCTTCTCTGAATTTTTATATTTTACGTATNTGACCAACAAGTTCCGTATCAATACTGTATAAAATTATAATTTAAAAACTTGATGTTGCAAATAAGTTGATTTTTTTCCATGGTGAAATTGTATTTTCAGATAAAAATAGCGTAATTTGTTTACAAAATTTTAGGGGATCATTTAGCTACTGTTATAGGGAACATTCCCACCTCTGCTTTGTGGGTCTTATATGGAAAACTAGTGTGTTGACAATAACCACCAGCTTGGGAATATAGGGACTTTGCATGGTCGTGACTCGAGCACTTGCACCAGCTGTGCAGAGAGCATTTGTGTTAACTAGCTTCCTGCAGACAGAGTCCTGACTTGAGTTTGGGTGCAGCCTGTACTTTGGCCCAATCTGCCATGTACCTCTGTGTTTCAGTTTGTTCATTCTTCATATAATAGGAATCTAGGGAAATATCCGTTCTTGTCTTCTGTTTCTTCTTCTAATACACGTGAACATCATTAGATGAAATTATTCACTCACCTGAGTTTTGGTGAGTGAATAATTTTGGTGTGTTCTGTGTGTAAGACACAGTGCTGGGAGTAGATAACTCACCACAGGAATTGATACCAATTCTTCTGAGTATGATGTGAGCTCAGGGAAAGTTTATGGAAAAGGAATTGTTATCCAGTAAGGATGCCATGGAGTGAGAAGCATTCGAGGAGAATGGGGAGATGCCTCAGTGGGTTAAAGTGCTTCCCATGCAGCCTGAGGCCCGAAGTTCAATGCCCAGAACCCATGGAAAGGCAGGTCATGTAGCTCATGCGTCTGTAATCCCNGTGTTCTTAAAGGGAGCTGGGAGCAGAGACCAGAGAATCTCTGGAAGATCATGGGCCAGCTAGCCCAGCATACAGAGCAGAACAGCTAAGAGACCTTTCTCAAACAAGGGGAAGGCAATGATACCTGAAGTTGTTCTCTGAGCCCTGCATGAGTGCTGTGGCATGCAACCACGCATACATGCCTATTATATCGATAGACAGAAGAAACATTTGAGCTGGTCCTGGAGCTGAGGCATGATTTCAGCACGCAGTGATGAATGGAAAACCCACCAGGTGGCCAGAGCAGACTCTGTGAAGGCGCAGAGACACAGAGTGCACTGGGTTCCTGTAAGCAGATCACTTGAACCTGCCTTGGGCCTGATTGGCAGAGGTTGTTGAGAAGGCTGTGGAATCCTACTAGGATTCATTCTGTTCTGTCCTGAGATCCCCTCATTCTAAATGACTGTTGACTGAATCTCCACAGTACAGAAGCCCTGAATTGTCCTCTCCTTACCTTATACAGTTTTGCATTCATTATCTGCATATTATGGACCCAGACAGGACAGAAACCCAAAAGCATATTATGCTAGTTTTGAGCTGTTGGAGTAAATTGCCATACAGTTTAAATCAACAGAAATTATCCTCTCACAGTTCTGGCAGTCAGAAGTCAGAAATCTACACTTTCTCTGGAGCTCCTGGGGAGAATGTGCTTCTGGCCGCTGAGNACTTCCAGGTGACTGACAGTCTTGGGCTTCTGGTCTCTTCACTCTCTCTCCATCCTCACATGTTCTCTTCTAGGCTTTTATCACTGCTCTTACATCTGTGTGAATTCTCCTTCCTCTTTCTTAGAAGGCTGTTGTCACTCATTTGGATAGCCTGGTTAATTCAGGGCTGTCTTTGTGTGTCCGAATCCCTTTTCCAAATAAGATATTTACAAGGTCCAGGGATTAGGACTTGATGCTTTTGAGTGACTAGTATTTCATTCCACTACATGTCATTTATGCCGGAAACCATATACAGTGATTTGAACACGCTTTCCTTCTGGGTATATCATCCTCAGCAGTCTAACTGCCAACTGTGAAGCTGCCGATGGGTGATGTAGTGTGTGTGTGTGTGTGTGTGTGTGTGTGTGCACACGCGCGTGTGCGTGCACATGCATAGTTACACTGCACTGAGCATTTCTAACAATGCTGTTACCTGGAAAGTGAGGCAGACACCTCTAGGATGCTTAAGTTTAGGTACTCCAGACCAGCCCACAAACAGAAGACAGTAGGAGAAGAGCTATGATTGTTGTGTGGAGGAAGGGGTGGTGGCAGCCCAGGAGAGAGTCACCTAGCTCAGCCTTGAATGGGGCAGGGGAGACTCCTCACAGGAAGATGAGTAACTTCAGCCTGGTTCAAATGGTACTCATAATCTGTACAGAGAGGGTTTGAAAAATATATTCTGGAGAACATAGAGTAAAATCTACTAGGGACCTGAGGAGAAGCAGTTGCAAAGCTTTATATTAGGGCTTTGCTAGCGTTTCATGATAATTAGTTTTAGAAGGACTGTTTCTCTTTATTAGACAGGAATACAAAGAAATGGAGAAACAGAGAGGCAGCTTCTACATCCCAACAGAAACATTGACTCTGCTTAGACAAGATTGTTGTCAAGAACAGGGCAATATGTTAACATGGCTTATGTGAAAGATGTCCCAGTACTTGCTCAGAGTTTGAACTTGACACTGCCAGGGTCCCGGAGACTGTCTGAGTGCCTTTGTTGAAATAATAGTAATTTGGGGAAGGGGTCTCAATATGTAATAGACAGTGTATTTTAACTCTATACAAAGAGCTTCCTGACACTGCTGACGTGGACTGACTGCTTTACATTTACAAGTTGGCCTCCCAAACTGCCCTGAACATAAGTTTATAGCCCCTCCTAACATTGGAGAAAGTGGGCAGGAGGGAAGGGCAGGGTTAGAGATGGAAGCCCTGATCTATTTAGTTTTAAAAGAAGCCTATTTTACTATAGTGGTGGTAACTGCTCTTGTCTTTGCTTACTGTAGGGTGAGACTAATTCACATCATTGCTTTTACTTCTGAAAGCTTCAGGCGAGGGTATAGAATACGTGTGGAGGGTCTACCATGTCTTCTTGTGTGGCTTCTTTGGCTGCCCGCACAGCTGCTTCCCTGGATGGGGTCCCCATGTGCTGGCTGTGCCTTGTGTTAATGCTCAGGAGGAGGTTCTCCCCAGACTGCCCAGCCACGCTTAGGGTTTGAGACTTCCTACCCTTCCAAGGAGATTTGGAAGCATTGAGTCCTATACCACTCCAAAAGCCTTCCCAGTCCTCTTTCTTGAAAGAAGTACAGGTATTTTTTTTCTCCTTATATAAAGCTTGTGTGGCTCTTTACTTCTGGTGAAGGTGTGATGCTACTGTTCATTCCTGTCCTTTCAACAAAAATAATATCTTCATTTTTACCACTGTCATTTTCATTTTGAAAAATTCCAACTTGAATTTCACTCAGGTGTTCTCTTTTTAAAGCAATGGTGCCCAGTACAAGAGATGTGGACTTAGAGGCATGAATACTAGGCTTATATCCCCATCTCCAAGGACTGAAATAATGTTACACAAAAGTCTTGCTCTGTGCCTGACAAATGTGTCATTTTCCAGCAGACTTTCTGATTTGGTATTTGCTGTCCTTTGCTGATGCTTATCCTGTGACTTCTTGGATAGGCATAGTACATTCAGTGCTCAAGAATTTCAACCCAGCATGTGCAGGAATTTGCAGTAGATTGTATTCTCTGTATTACCAAATTTGTTCATTTCTTACAATTTATTCCTCCAGCTATTGTCAGGAGGTATTTGAATTAGACTAAAAACATAAACACATGTATGCATCGAAGATACAGAAAAACCAGAAATGGTGTCTGAAACTAGGGGTAAGCTGCTGTGTCAGAACACCAGACTTATCTCTGAGTCATGATAGTAAAGGTCAAGGGCAAACTCAGCAACACACATATAGAAACACACACACACACTCACATCTACATAGATGTGCTCATGCACACATCTTTAGATGATAAATGATATCTCTTCTATATAAAATCATCTTATTTCAGCATTTAGAATATTGAAGAGAGAAGCTTGCGAATTTTATAGAGCATTTTCTAAATTCAAATGGATTTGTCATTGAAGTTAGTAAGAATCCACATGTGCCGCATTTAGAACAGAAGGGCCACTGTNTATAACCTGTGGATAATTTCTTAATTCTGTAAGTGAACATTTTACTACAGGACAGCCCTCGTTCACACCACTCAGCATGAGCAACACTGAGGCAGTGTTTTCTGGGCAGAGGTAAGCACAGTTAAAATGAGCTGTGTGGCACGGTGCCCTCTGGATTTCTGAAATACGAAGTGCAAGGAACACCCATCTGGTGAATGACTTCATACCCACTCACAGAAGAAGAAAGCTTATTTTTCATGAATTTCAGCATAAAATTAAAATTTATATTGGTAACAGTAAAACATTTTAACCTTAGAGCTTGTGTGCCAAACTTTCTTATATGCCTAGTCATTATTTTTGCATGGAATACTGAAGTTAAAAAGTGGTTCCCGCCTTACTGACTTAGAGAATGCACAGTGCTGTGTGGATACTGTCTGTAGTGTCATTGCTTAGAGTGAGGCCTTACACATCAGTACAGTAATAGTGAGCCCTTCTGGGCATGCTCAGAAGGCAGTTTCTTTAGGGTCTTGGCAAAGAGATATCCATTAGTGGCCTGTCCTATCCCTGGGGGAACTAAGTAAACAGGCGTGGTTGTCCTGTACCAAGAGACCTGTCACCCTTGGCATTAGAAATGAAGACTGTGATCTGTTATTCTCCTCCAGGTGATGGGGCAGACCTAAGGTTCTGTGGATTCTGATGTCTCTCTCTACACCCTTTATTTAACAGGAACATCTGATTGAGAATGAGGTGTCAATACTGCGCCGAGTGAAACACCCCAACATCATCATGTTGGTCGAGGAGATGGAGACGGCAACTGAGCTCTTTCTAGTGATGGAACTGGTCAAAGTAAGAGGGTGGACAGCTTTCCTTGGCATCAAATCTCAAACTGGCTTGCAACTAGTCATGAAAGTATCCTACAACCTCTTAACTTTGGTTATTCATACGCGTCAATTTCGTGTGTGGCCTTTCCTTCATCTACTCAAAGCTGATGTGACACCCTTCCTATCTCACAGGACTGGACTGTTGACATTTCTATACATCTCTTTTTCTATCCTATAGGGTGGAGATCTCTTTGATGCCATTACTTCTTCAACCAAGTACACTGAGAGAGATGGAAGTGCCATGGTGTACAACCTAGCCAACGCCCTCAGATATCTGCATGGCCTCAGCATTGTACACAGAGATATCAAGCCTGAGAATCTTCTGGTGTGTGTAGAATCTCTGCTATTTCATTTTCAACTCATGCTTCTGTTCTTCTTAAATGATTTTAATACTATGAAAACCATCACACATAAAAATGACATTTAGAGTGTAAACCAATATCACAGTAATGAACAGAGCACGGGAAAGAAATGTAAGAAAAACCAGCAAGTTCAAGCTGACTGAGGTGTTCTGCATGCACCCATAAAATCCTAATGGGTTTCCTGAATCGATGTGCATTTTGTTTTCCAGACATTAGAAAATACATTTTCGTTTGTCTTTGATTATGTTAGTCAGCTTCATAGTGTGATAATGGAATACATGACATGATTAATGTGTAAAGAGAAAAGGGCTTTGGGTTTTGGCTCAGAGTTCTGGAGGTTCCAGTCCAGTCCAGATGGACCCATTGCTTCAGTCCTCTGATGAGATTGGTCCAGTCCAGATGGACCCATTGCTTCAGTCCTCTGATGGGATTGGCTGATGGTATCTGTGAAGAGCGTGAGATGAGGTGGGTCATTTGCCCACTTTATGCTTCCTTTAGGAAGCAAAGGACGGAAGGAGATACCAGGATCTTTGAGCATATGTCATAATGGAAGCACCTTGCACAAAGCCCTGCCTGCTAATCATCAAGCCTCTTACACAGGTGTCCGTGACCTTTAACATCTAAACTTACAGCAGCAATACCAACTGAAGGAAGGTGAACAAAACTGTATGGTACAGAACATTGAAGAATAAACTGGAGACAAGTAGTGGCATGTAGGTGAGAGGACAGAACAGATGTGTTCATGTTCAAACTCAAGTTTGGAGGTAGTCCGTTCCTCTCAGCTTTGTGGGTATGGAAATTGAAGATACACTAATTTTTTTTTCTGCTTGAAAGTGGCATGTATTCTATTCTACAGAATGAAACGTGTATTCTACTGTGAGGCTCAGGGACCTTGGTACGTGGGTCCTGGTCTGTTTTACCAGCTTCCTGACGGTTTGTAACCCTGCCTCCTCCATCTGGCTCATCATGACACTCACCTCTAACCCGTGTTCAACTCCCCTTCATGGTGGGCCATGATAGCTAGAGCTTATTCATTGAGGGACAGTTCTGTTCTTGAGAACTCAGTGTCTGTGAGGAGCTGGAGGAGCTGGTTGTGGAGTTTGGCACGTACACACTCTTCCAAACACAAGGCTTCTCTGTTCCCTTCATAGCTGAGTGTTACCTTAGTTACCCTCTACTAGAGAGGCTTATCTGTGTGCTGCTCCATTGTCTTAATTCCAGCTGCTTTCTCCATCCTCAGCAGTCAAGACTTCAGCAACAACGTAACACCTGCATTTCTTCTGTCTGTCTTAGTCTGTATTGGTAATATCCTTTCCAGGGTGGCTAACCTCTTCATCTTATAGATACTGAGCAAAGTAACACATCTGACATTACCCCAGAATCTCTGAACAGACTTCAGGCATGGCCCTCTCTGGTTTCTGTAGCACTTGCCACAGGTTGTGATCTTATATACTCTCATCTGTCTCCTTCAGATTGTAAGTCTGTAGACTGGAGGTCATGATCCTTCTCTCNCTGATGTCTTGGACAGTGCCAAGTAGGTACACTGTGGATGTGTGGAGTAATATCTGGTGGTGGTTCTCAGTTACTCAGCTAGCCAGCAGTTGAATAAAAATCATTATAGCCAAACTCAGGCACTGCACAAATGATGGTTAAAAGGAATATGTGGTGATCACCCCAGGGACTTTTTCTTCCTTTTAAAATTTAAAAATAGTTATTTTGCTAACCCAGATTATCCATTTTCCATTTGGTAATGCCATTCATTCATATCTTGTTCATCTAGACATCTAAGTACCCCTCCTCCTCCTTCCCCCTCCCCTCCCCCCCCTTGCCCTCTTTGTAGAAAAGTTTCTTTCCCATCACTTGTCCATTTTGTTTGTTTCTGCAGCAGAACAGCTACAGCTGCTCAGTGGTTGTTCCTCCCCACTCAGTGGCCAGGCAGTGGGAGCTGCAAACAGTCCTCTGTGGTTGGCTGGCACCCCAGTCTTCCATGGGGACTTCTAGACAGGTGCAGAGGANGCTTGTTCACCTGCAGACCAGTCTGCCACCTCAGGCTGAGCAGCAGTGAGGTCAGGAGTTGGCACAGCCCATTTGCCCCAACATTCTTCTTGGTCACAGCCTTCTCCACAGCCTTCCTTCCCTTTCGGGCTCTTCAGGACTTGGGTCAGGCATGCCCTCCCTCAGATGCTCTTGGGAGATGGTACCACATGTAAAACTTCCTGTGCTGTCTATCATCTAGCACAGTAGACCCACAGAATGAGCTCCTCTGTTGCGTGGGGCAGCAATGTCTCTGTAGCATGGGCATCATTACACAAAGCATGGTTAGCAGGTCAGCATAAGATACTTCTAAGAGAGGCTGGTGGTCAGCTCTGGATCATGACTCCTGGAGGCTGCCTGGATCTGGTTAGCAAAGGACCCAGGCATGATATAGCTAACAACGGAAGAGTTCTGGTGGCAGCAGGAAACTCCAGCGCAAACTCTTTTTCCTGGAGGAAACGACTGACAGTGACAGGATTTCCCATGGCTGAACTGCCTGCAGAAGCTATCCCGAGTCCTCTTCAGTGTGGTATAATACCAACGGATTTCTTTTGTAGCTGAGCAGTATATCTGGAAATCAGGGTTACTGCCACTGACATACACTCCTGCTGCAAGGAATTAAAGTACATTTTCCTCTTTCATTTTCAGGATGTTTTTTTCCTTTACAAGGGAAACTAAGAACAATNCTGTGTGGACTCGTCTCTGGGTATCACGGAAAGGCAGAATTCTTTTCTTACTGTCTTCTGCCTTGTGGTATTTATATAGGTTTAGCATCTGTAAAACCCTAATCTGAAATTCAGAAGCATCCAAAAAATGTATTTTAAGAGCTAGGCATGGTGGCACATATCTGTAATATAGTGAGTTTGAGGCCAGCCTGGGCTGCCAAGTGAGATCCTGTCTCAAAAACAAAAGAGACTTTGTGTGCCAGCATGTCACCAAGTAGAAAATTCCATACCATGAACTGTCATTTCATACACAAAATAATTTAAAATACTGCATGAATTTATCTTCTAGCATTGTTTTTAAAGTATATGTAAAAAATGAATGAATTTTGTAGTTGGTATTGGAGNCCAGCCCTTCATTATGCTATATTCTAAAGTCTGAGACATTGCTTCTGAGCATTATTTATTTATTTTAAGAGCTTGTGACTCACTATGTTTCCAAGGCAGGTACTGAATTCTGTATTGGGGCAGCGAGATCATCCTTGCTTCTTGAGAGGCTAGTGCTGTATTTGTGTGTAACTTCATGCTTGGTTCCAGACATTTTTGTGTGTATATGCTAAGGATTTACCATGAGGCCTTGCTCATTTTAGGAAGCACTCTACCATGAAGCTATACCATAGCCATTCAGTCTCTTAATCTGTATGGTCGTCTCAAAACTCAAATACTGCCTCAAGGTAGACTGTGTGTGGACGGTAGATAATGCAGAACACTGATGTCTCCATCCTCTGCCTCAGAGATAATCAGGAAATCTGATTGGAGTTCCTCTTCTGCTCTAAAGGTGTTTTCACCTGTTCTCCTAAATCTGAAGGATTTAGGGCTGATGGTACCCAAAGGGGAGGAAAATGGTTAGAACTAATGGTTGACATAGACAGACTGTGGGATGACTCCAGAAATGGCCTTTGTCACGTACACGTGTCTGAGCAGCATGTGTGTCAGCCGTGGAAGACCAAATCACTTGTATCTTAGATTTAGGCATTGGCCTGAGGAGAAAGTGCCACTGAAGCACTAAAAGTAAATGCCCACATGACTCCTGCTCTCTTCCTGTCTGAGAACTAATTCAGTTTTTAAGCAGCAGGGCATTCTGACATCTGATTTGCATCCTGTCCCCTGGTAGCAGTGTCATAACTTAAAGCCCTGCCAAGGCAGATGTATGGGTCGTGTGTCAGGGAGCATGGAGGTGGCCGTTAGTGCTATGAGTTACAGCTCAGGGGTGCCCTGTCATAGTTAACTATGGGAGAGTAGTGATAAATTCAAGGTTTCCGGGAGTTCTGGGGACAGGAGAGAAGAGGTGTGGTTTCTCCTAGTTGATGTCCTTCTAAATCATTACGCTGGCATTTTATTTAGAGAGCATAAGGGATTCACTTTGGCTGTGGGACCTGCATTTCTCACAGTCTTCAGTTTTGAATTCTGCCAGCTATTTGACAGAGCACCTCTCAGTGTGAGGTGAGCCATTGGAACGTGGCGGGGCTGGGGTTTTCACAGTTGTTTAAATTCATTCAGAATCTGCACACGAGGCTGCCTGGGTTGGAGCATTATTTAGATACAGAACCCACTGCATGGTGGTTTAGTGTGACGGCGAGGGGTCCTGGCTGCAAAGCCTGCTTGGTAGCTTAAGCTCAGTTCCGTGCGCCTGTTTCCTTGCCTGCAGAATGCAGGTAGCAATTCTTTTTCTGGTTGGCGATTGCGATCTTCATCTAAGTCTAGTGGTGTGCCTGGAGAGAATTTGTAAATCTGCAGCATTCCTGAGGCTATCAGGAACTTCCAGGAAGCCTTGGGAACCGTTAGTCTCCATTCCCCTCCCTCTCTGCTTCCCTCCAGGCCTTGTGCAAGGTCGGCAAGCTCTCCACCTCTGAGCTATACCCCTAGCTCTACAGTCTATTTCATAAAGCAGTGTCTCTTTGCCATGCAGATACACAGTGGTGTTTAGTTTTCCCTGTAGATTTAAAGAGAATCTCCAGTTAAGATTTGAAGATTATTANTATTTTACATATTTTCTTCTGCATTAGGAGGAGATGATTCAGATAAATCACTATTATTTCCCACTTCTCTGTCCAAGTCATACTTTGTTTTCATGTTTAGCCCAGGAGTACCACTTGTCCTGACAACTCAGCAACTATAGTCTGCTCACTCTTTTTCTATCTGCGTCTGACTCTGAGTTCTGTGGGGGGTGTGAAAATGTGGCTTCTGAGACAGTCTGACAACAACCTCCCAGCACCCCTAGACATTTCTAAATGGAGTGTTTAAAATAAACAGTTTTATAAAAACAGTACCTAATGAGTTGTAAAAATAAAATAACAGTGACATTACTGAGACTTTGACTCATGATACAGACATTTAGGAAATCATGCTTATAAATATTTTTATCACTACAGTTTCTTAGGGAATTTGGTTCTAATGTCTGAGTTTCAGTAAATGCACCATAAATCCTAACTCTAATTATATTAGATTGTTCTCAGTCATGTTTACATTAAACACTATGGGTGGAAAGCTGTCCTATGTGGCGTGACTAAGAATCTTGACTCTGTGGCTTCAAGCTAGATCATTTGTATATTTGCATGTGTTTCTGCTGTGTTGTGTGATTCACACCGAGCGATAAATACTTTAGAGGGCCTCCAAGTCATCACTATCACTCCCATGACTCTCTAGAAAGTCATGAAGATGTGTATGAGCTGTGTATATGCTGTGTACAAACATGGACTATACTTCTGTATGTCTCAAAGAAAGAAATGGTCTGTAACAGATGAAGACAAGCAGGAGAGGGAGGTGGGCCATCACTGCCCCTTCAAAATGCCTATACAGCTTAGACAGCATGCCATAGGAGCCACAGGGTCTCTGTGTTTTCTATTGATGGCTGCCTAAGTCACTCCTCTCAGTGGGTGATGCTATTACCTGCTTCTGTTGAGAAAACAGCACTTGCTAAATATTTCCCCTTCCAGAGTTTGTAGTGGTTGAAATGAAAGTCCAGTTCAGTAGTAAAGCATGAAGAACAAGTAATATGTAGCATACAAAAATAGAGACTTGCATGTTGCTTTGGTCTGTACAGTTATTATTCTCTGAAATTTGGTGCTTTCAAATGGAGACAGAAATGACAGCGTATACTGGCCAGTTTTGGATTATGCAGCCAATCCCAAATTAGCTGTGTACATGCTCATTGGCTTCCAAAACTGTCTACTTGTAATGTTATTTCCAGGCCTTTATCACTTAAGGAAAGTTTGCTTGGATATAAGGTAAATCTTTCTCAATTATGTGGTCATTGTGAGCACATGGGTATGTCTACAAGTATGAGAAATCTCAAGAAGGAAGTTAAAGTAACTCAGTGCTGCTCAGAGAGCCTTGTTAAGGCTGGGATATTGTAGTTCATGTACAATTTTAACTTTTGAAAAACTACATAATATACTCAATAACTCTCATGGTAAATATAACTTAGTATCNGCTGCATGTCATTTTATTATAGGTATGTACCATAATTAGCCACCACTCTATTAGCTAGTTGGTTGAATCTGTGTTTGAAAATCATAAATACAGACATTGACAGCTGTGTATAATGTTTGGGTCTTTCTGTTCCTTTTTAATGGATTCTTAGTTGTAGATTTTTTTTTTGGGCCAAAGTTCCTATTTAAATCCATGCTGTCTGATTCCAGAGTGCATTTTCTTTTTAAGCTTCCGAGTTTTTTCTATGTACTATTTATATTTTAGGTTTAGGGTGTATCAGTGGTAGGACTGCTGGTTAGTGTAGCTAGACACTGAGTTCAACACCTCAGTACCACACATGGCGCCAAAAAAGAGCACATAATACTCATAGTTCACCAGCTGCCCAGAAAGCAAGTCTGCAGCCCTGAGGAAACATGCAAGCCTCCTGGAGAACCCCTAGCAATTACATTTAATAAACACCCCTTCGTTGGGGCTCCAGTATGTTAAGAACCACATTAAGCACTAAATATAGGTCAGTTCCTTACCTGCTGGCTTTGGGACCTTGTGACTGCCATGCCAGCAGCCCTTTGTACCCAGCTGCTTATGTAAGCAAGTGTAGGGTTTGTTAGAATCCTAGGTAAGGTGCCTCCTGCAAAGATAGAAAATAGCATGTTTCCAATTTCACACAGTTGAACAAAAATCTCTGCAGAGATACCTTAGCCCTCTAAGACTGGGGTACTCTTACCAGAAGAACTTTCCTCAGGTCTCTCCTGCCTAATTCCAACATTCCTTTCACAGTTGTTGTGGGGGAAAAAAAAGATGATTGTTGGCTTGTTTCTGTTTCAGGTGTGTGAATATCCGGACGGAACCAAGTCTTTGAAACTGGGAGACTTTGGGCTGGCCACAGTGGTTGAAGGCCCTTTGTACACCGTCTGTGGCACACCGACTTATGTGGCACCAGAAATCATTGCTGAAACAGGGTGAGAGTCTGTTGGTCTCGGGTCATGCTTTGACATCGGTGAGAAAGGCACATAGATGTCCCTGCTGCTTTGTGCTCGGTGTGTCCTGGGAAGGAAGCCTGGGAAGCAGAGAGAGATGTGACCTAAACCATGACCTTGACATTAAGGAATAGCTTGTTCTTATCTGGCTAAGAGACCTAGGCCTGCACTTCTGTCCATTGGTCAGTGTTGGGGGTGGGGGACAGTGGTCACTGATGGTGGTTAGATTGAGAGAAAACAGATGGCTTTTTCAGAGGACAACTCCTGTGACAGTAAGGAAGGCAGTACTTCAGCAACGTGGCACGTGCCCAGGAGGCCTACCCTTACCTACTCTCCCTCACTCTGTTTTCCAGTTATGGCCTGAAGGTGGATGTTTGGGCAGCTGGCGTGATTACATACATACTTCTCTGTGGATTCCCACCATTCCGGAGGTAACTGTATTTGAATTACAAATTCTCAGACACTTAACTCCTCGCAGAAAGGACCCTAAGCTGGTGAATAAAATTACCAGTTTAAAATGATAAAAATACACCTTCCTCCGTTTATCATAATTCACAGCCTACTAATGCAAACTCATGTTTTTTCATAGTGTTTGGTCTGTATAGATGTAAATTGTGCTTGAACACAGGGATCATGCTTGCATACTCTGCCTCTGGGCTGTAACTAGCCTGACCATACTTGGGATATGAGGTCTTTGCTCTGTGTGTGAACCTATGAGCTCTGTGGCTGTCCTTCATGAAATACGTTCCTAACACAGACTCTACACTTTGCAGCTTCTCACTCGTTTTAAAGAAGGGTAGGGTTAAAGCCCCTGGAGTAGAAACTGGGGTCAGCCAGGTGTCCCTTTTTCAAGTCTCTAGAGTANGTCTTACTTTTCTTAATTCGAGAGCAGTGTTTTAAATGTCTCNATTTTTATAGAAATTTCTGAAGCATTCAGCATCTTATAAAATCAGCAACTCTTTATGGTAGTTTTAGCCCTACATGTAACATTTCTTACCTGAGAAGTAGAGTTNCAGAAAATGTTGGCATCAGCTGGCCTGGAAACAAATAGCTGACACTTGGCAGCACNGTGCTGGCCTGGTGGGAACAGAGGTGAACACAGGCATGCTTCAGGCCGGCCAGCCCAGTCGTGGGGCCAGGGCTGAGCCAGCCACATTGGTTGCAGCTCTTCACCTGTTCTGGGCCGGTGACTGGAGGGCATCTACTGACGTGTGGTTGCCTTTCTGCCTTTCATTTCTGCCCCTCCTTCACTCTATTTGGTGAGCAGCTGCCTGTGGTGAGCCAGGTACTATTATTGTAAGTGATGGCAATAGTGCACAAGCACCATCCTCAAAGCTGTGATTTTTGTCCCATTTCAGCCGCTGTAAGGAACGGCCACAAACTATGTGGCTGATTGAGATTGGAAACTTATTCTCACGATGCTGGAGGCTGGGGTGTTCAAGACCAAAGCAGCAGCAGGTTTGGTGTCTGGTACAGACCTACCTCCTGGGCAACACGCAGCCCTCTTCTCTGTGCAAATTCACACAGCAGAAGGAAAGGCAACCTCTAGGAACTTCTTACTGTCTTAGCTTTTTTTGTAAATGGTGTTGTAGTTTGAGCTCAAGGCTTCATGCTAGGCAAGGATTCTACCACTGAACTATATCCTCTCCAGGGACTTTCCCACGAACACTACAATTGTATTCATGAAGCTTCTGCTCTCATAACTCTGCCTATCTGTCCCAAAAGCCCATCTCCTAATGCCATCCAAGTGAAGATTAAGTTTCCCTATAAGGAGTTTTGAAAGTTTAAGTTGCATTGGGTCAGCAAATGAAAAATAGTTTATCTTTTTTCTCCTAACATTTGTTGTGAAAACTTCCTGGAGAAAGAAAGTTTTAATTTTTTTCTTTAAATTCTGACATTTTCAGTTTGATAATTGTTGTGAGCAGGACGACACAGAAATGTTAGTCTACTTTGAAGAGCGTCTGGTATAGAGACAGGGAGCACAAGAATAATGACCAAACCCAACTGACTGGGTATGCTTGGTTGGCTGGCTCAGTGATGGCTAAGCATAGCGTAGTGTGAAGAAATTACCTAAAGGACTCCATTATGTAAGGCAGAAAGGAGGAAATGAGGGTAGATCAT